>PTEX01000370.1:438586-486220 GCA_003342815.1 Eudromia elegans | reverse complement strand
AAACTAGTAAAGCCAGCAACAGCAATAGTCCACCTAGCCTGGTAGGCTCCTTTTTGCAGTATGCCTGTAATCACTGTTCGTGCTTCACAATGTGAGCCTTGGGAATCGGATACCCTTGAAGGAATCAATTTATATCTCATTTATTTTCCTGAATTTTATTTATCTCTYTTTCAACAGTCAAGGGCAAGATTCATCAAATACATCACCTATCCTATCCGTACTGTGTTACAGAAAGTTATTTATTTTCACAAGACCACAGAGGTTGATAACAAAGTCAATGGGAATGTACCCATGCACTTTAATAAAAGATGCTCTAGCACAGCAAGAGGACAGAGAAAACACTCAGTAAAACCCGTACAATARCGTATTTTAAGCATGCAATATTCCCAGGTACTTCTGGTTTGTAGAATGACAAGATCTTCTCTGTTGCAAAACCATCCCTTATTATTTTTTTCACTACACATGATTGTCAACCATCACAACAAGATCAGAAGAAGGAAGAGAACTGTCCTTTGGGAAAGTTAATTAACCTCTGTATTCTTGTAGCTTTACTTCTTTGGAGACACAATGCAAAAAAAAAATCACCTATGGCTAGACAAAATTCTACACATCCGTGAGACATAATTTAAGGAGTACAACATAACTTCATGTTATGAAGTTATATTTAGACAGAAACAAGTCTAAAAATAATTCATATTTCCAACATAATCAGAATTGTGTTTAAGAGAACAAGGGTCCTTTGTTCTTTTTTGTTTGTTTTTTAAATTAAATTCTGTAATCCTGAAAAAAGCTGATCCTTTACATTTGGCTCATAAATAAGTTTCTTTGTAAACATCCAAGCCACTTGCTAAAAAACATGCAAACACACCAAGCTCAACATCCTAAGAAAACTRGATGCATTCCCTGTGCAGTATATTTGTTCAGCCACCAAGACACCTGATTACACATATAAGCAACTCATAAATGCAGAACACCTCATAAGGTGTATTCTCACTGCCTCCCACCCTGTTTTTTTCCAAGAATTTTTTTTTCAGAGACGGAGTAAAGAGCTCCAACTCCATGTCTAATGATCTCGAAGGAAATTAAGCTAAATATAGATGGAATGATGTTTTCCTGGCCAGTCAGAACTCATTAATTTGGAAGCTGGGGGAGGGGAGAAAAATTTAAGTCTCCTCTGCACTAGAGGATCTGTAATTTCTTACAAATATATTGCAATTTTTGAAAAGACACGAGCACGAAAGTGCAAGAGGTTTAACATAACCTGAAGGGATGGTGCAGCCGTTACTTAACGCCGCTGAAAAGTGCCTCGCAGCCAGCTACGGTAAGGGCCCGAGCACCTGAGAAGGACGAACCTCTAATTCCCGTCGAAGGGAAGGAGCGCCCGAGCGCGGCAGCGGCTTCAGCGAGCCAAAACCTCCCAAGTTTGCACCAATTTCAACACTGTGRGAGTACCAAGAACTCGACAAGCGCGATCAGCAGCTCATAGAAATAACGCTGCCGACGGTGTTCCCATTCAGTACACTAGGAGACAAGAGGAGACAGCGGCGGTCCGCTCACAGGCGGGTCACTGGGTTTGCCCCGGCTCCCGCTCGGCCGCGCGGAGCCAGGGGCCGCCTCTCGGGCGAGGGGCGAGTAGGGAGCCAGTGGCTTCACGCAGCGTTTTTCGCCGACCAGCGGTGCCCCGCAGCAGCCTCTCCGCCTTCCGCAGCCCCGTAACGGCCAGGACCGCCCCCCTCCCGGCCCCTCATCCCGCGTCCCGGACACCCCCGTGCCCCGCCACGCACCGCCGAGCCAGTTGGAGGAGATGTTCTGCAGCATGGTAAAGGGGACGCAGAAGAAGGCGATGAGGAGGTCGCTGAGCGCCAGGGAGCAAATGAATATGTTGGTGACGGTCCTCATGGCTTTGCTGCGGGTCACCACGTAGAGCACGAGGCAGTTGCCGAAGAGCGCCAGGGCGAAGATGAGCACGCAGATGAGCACGAAGGCCACCTTGGTGCGCCCCGGCAGCTCGGGGATGTACACGAGCGGCTGCAGCCCGTAGAGGGCGATGAACTGCTCCCGCGTCACGTTGTTGTCCCTCAAGAGCTGCGCGAACTGCTCCGGGGTGATGTTCAGGGACCGCATGGCGCCGCCAGATGCCCCGTACCCCTCAGCGCGCCCGCCGCCCCGCCATAGCCGGCCGCCGCGGGGCCAAGCACCTGGAGCGAGTGGACAGGGCGGCGCCGCGGGGAAGAAGGACGCGCAGGCAGCGCGGAGACGAGCCGGCTGCGCCAGGGGCAGCCCCGCGCAGGGCTCCGAGCAGCCCGACCCCACGCGAGGGACGCGGCGCCGGAGCCTCGGGACTCGCTCCGCTCCCTCCGCACCGCGCGGCGACAAAACTTCGAGRCGGCAGCGCCGCCCGCCSCKGGAGGGGGCGCTTTACCYGGCSCTGCGGCCAATCAGCGTGCAGCGCGGGGCCGCGCCCCGCCGCGGAGCGCGTGCCCGCCAAYGGCCCCAACGGCCKCCGCCAACGGCCCTAACGGCTSCCGCAGGGSCGGTGGGGAAGCCCGAGAGTAAGCGCCGCCTCAGCCGCTGCCGCTGCCCCAGCCGGGACGCCGGCAGGTCAGGCAGCCACGGGGCACGCTTCCTTTGAGACAGAAGAAGGCGAGGAAGCCCACCCCCTCCCCGCACTCCGAGACAAAACGCTTAAAAACAAGTTGCCGCTACTGCTCAGTCACATAAGAAAATATCAAAAGTATCCAGAGAAGGCGGTAACAAAACATACAGCTGGTCTGATAACAATTTTACCTTCCCCATACTCTTACATGTTTTATAAGGAAACAATATCACCTGAGAGACTCCCACAAAGTCAGTCTTTGTGTAGAAAGGGATCACCTTGCCCAAGCCACCTGCCCTTTCCTTTACCAAGGAAGTACAAAACAACATGAAGAACATTCTAGCAAGAGCTCTCCATAGGTATGAGATTGCCGGCTTACCAGGGAACATTCTTCCTTTGCAATGAAGTGGAACAAGCTTCTATTCCCCATCACTCAGTAATTTCAAGAGAGAGTCTGCCCCATTCCAGAAGCGGAAGGGCTGAACAGACAATGGAGCACTGCACATTSAAGGCTACACTTACTTCCAGTGTTCCTCACTCAAAAGTTCAAGCCAACAACTTCTGGCTTCCAAAAGGTCGTGCAATATTTTGCAATATGCATTCAGCCCTCGAAAAGAGCTTGAGATCGGCAGCAGGGCTCAGTAGGTAGCGAGAAGTCTGCCTTTTGCACTGTTAATACCGGGAGCAGTCACCAAACCCCATGCAACTCTGACAAGGGACTCTGGGAAAGAGGCCACCCGTACCCATTCCCAGGAAGGCAAGATCTTCATGGCCCCAGAAGGGGTTCGAAAATACACCTCTCATTGCCACGTTCCGTACTTTGTTTAAGAGAGGGGGTTTCATACTTTGACATAAACATAAGATTTTTAAAAGGGAGTTATAATAAATACCACTGCTCCATCTTGTAGAATGGCATTCGGTCTCTGGAAAGGATTCGGAAAAAATTGTTAAAGCTGATGTTTTCACAAGCCTTGAAGGACGCCTATTCCATACTCTGGAACAAAGCAATAGTCATTCCTTTATTATCTTTTTTATTTTTTTTTTCAAAATCACTTATCAGTCAAATGTACATTCCCCTTTTAAAAACCACAGCTCCTGTTAGATCAACCACAAGCAGTAACAATTAAATAAAGAATACTATCTTGAATTCTACTTGCTTTTCTTGTATATAAAACATTAATATTTGCAAAACCTTTTAAAACCTTGCACAAACAACAACRTTTTTTCAAAGCCAAGAAATAACTTCAAATGCAAGACAGTGCTCCTGATAAATTACTTAGGAAAAAAAGCTGACGAACAAATTAATAGGAACTACTGCAAAGACAGAATGAAACAAAACTAACTGGGGAACAGCAATAAAAGTAGGAACACAATGTGGTAGTATTTTTGTGCTCCATAGTTCCCTTCCAACAAAAYAAGTTGCAGAGCAAATCTACAGATGGAGTGAAGGCCGCTCTCCTGAAGATGGAATATTTCTTATCCTTTTTGGTGAGATTAAAGGTGAACACTCATAGTTGTTTTGTTTGTTTGCTTGTTTGTTTCATTTAAAGTGTGTCCCTACAGTGATTAATCTACACTTTCTTTGAGAAGGTAATTAAACCAATCACTTCTTCTATAAACACCATGGACTAGATTGTTTAAAAAAAAAAAAATATTAAAAAAGATTTAACAGGTGATAGTTTCAGGGAAAATCAGTGCACAGCAGCACTTACAAAAGCCTCAGCAATGAAGGCTATGCCTACAATTTTTGATCTGGGTATGTGCTAATTTGCCATGATGTCCATAGCAGTTGGATCAATCTCTCTAAACTTTGCAGGGTTTCAACACAGCAAACATTGTTCGAAGTCATAGCTGTTTGGTCTGACAGGGAGCAGTTTTATAACTTAAGGATGATCACAGTATTTCAGAAAAAGAGAAAACTCAGTTTATCAAAACCCCTGTACACCACTTCCCTTTAAAGAGTTCAGACCGTATTCCAGTAGGAATAAATCATAGRCCCTGTAATATAGTCAGGCACATGCAATGTGGGGTTTGTGTGAATGATGATCGGCCTCTTTGGCTGTAATCTGGATATCTTTTAAGTGCTCTATAATACTGTCATGACTGGTGACCCTGCTAAGTAGCTGCTGCACCGTGACTTTGTTAGGTGTGATTAATTTCATATAGACCGTATTACTGGTAAATCAGATCAGCTGACTCTGAAAGAGTGATTTCTATTAGAACATTAAATCATTATTTTCCCTTTTTAATGATTTGCATAACTCCAGCTAGAAAGGAGCTATGCAGTAGGAGACTCACCCTAGCACACTTCTGCTGCACATTTTCACGTTACCAGTTGCTGTCTCCAAAAATAAGATTTACAGAAGACGATAAATCTGCAAAAGCACAGATTCCAAGGGATAATCAAATTCCAGGACCTCTTCTCTCCAGAAGCCATCACATATAAAACATAATCCTTATGAAGAAATTGTTGTAGGACATGTAACCAAATGCATATTAAAAATACCAGGATAAACAGCATATAGACACAGCTGAATTTTGTGCTTTTAAGGTTTAAGAGCTTTTCTTTGGGATGGGAGTAAAGCATGATGACTCTCCTGTGACAGACTGGCTAATTCACTTTCAGTTAATGTATCTCCCTAAACTGAGTGCCACAGCACATAATCGCASCATATAACATATCGCTGCTACAGAGTGATGGGTGTGAAGGCACTCTGAATTCAGTGATCGCAGAACATGCGTTAATCTCCAGGCAGAAGTTGCCTTGCGATCCTTAGAGTTATGGATCAGTGGGGCAGAAAAGAAAGGATAACCAGACATTAAAAGAGAGGGCTACTGAGTCTCATCTCTTCTAGGCAACGGGTATGGAAGAGGAACAGGTACAGTGTCTCACATGGAGTTACATACAGTAAAGTGGGAAAAATCTATTAAAGTTCATCAAACAAAAGAAAAAGTGCAGGCATTTCCCAGAAGAAATCTGGAGGTTAAACACTAAACTATGTAAGACACCTTGGGATTTTTCAGTTAACTGAAGAGCACAGATGTACAGTGGAAGTACAATTTGATTTTTAAATGGTATCTGTTCCAATAATCATATTTCACATTACAGAAATGTATTCGTAGCCCTGCGATCTTTCTTTCATTGTATGAACACGAGTGGTTTACAAAAGTAAACATCATGAAGTAAATACAGGTAGTTCTTCTGGTAATGGAAGCTAGACAAATAGAGCTATGAATCAAATCATCACCATTGAATATTTCACAGCTGTCATTAGATTTTACACTGTCCCTGAACTTTACTCAGAATTCAGATCTTATTGCAGACCTGCAAGCCTCTCAATATCTGACCCAGAAGGAACAATAATAGCACACATTAGGGCTTGCACCTACACACTAGGATCTCACAGTCCTCCCCAGATTATCTGACAGCAGGTTTTATATATATATGTGTGTGTGTGTATTTAGAAAATATTCAGCCTGTTAGGCAATTGATGGCAAAGGATTTGCAATTTTCCAAACGGTGATTTGAGCATGGCTGCATGCATTGTTCCAGTGCTTTACTTGGTAAATTAAGTGTTTAGTTCAAAAGAGGCAATGAATTTCTYGGAAAAATTTCAATAAATCAAAAAGTCTAAAGCCCAAACACAAGCTAGATGGTTCCCAAATGCTCAAGATTTAAAGCTAGGACATTTAGGTATGAAGCACCTCACCATTTTTCTTTACCAGTGCAAAAAGTTTGCTAGAAAAATTTCATTTTTTAAGAGCCTTGGACAAACTTGCTTTTGATCCTGCATATTCACTCAGAACAGAGGGAAGAAGGAAGACACGTAGAAAAATAGTTCTGCCTGCCCTGGAAGTGCATGCCCAGGACACCAGGAAAGCTCATTATGTTGGGKTTTTTTTTCCTCCAAACATTTCCACATTTTCATGCTCCCATTTGAGCAAATTAAATTTCCAATCAGTATTTATGAGCAGTCACAAATGAGAGCCTGTTCAATCATTCACCAATTTATTTTAATCAAGAATAACACACTGGGTCATAGATGGGAAACCTCATCCCTTCTCATGACGGAAGAGGATTTCTGAACACTTTTGGGRGTCACCCAACATCTGTGGCGCAGCTACCCAAGTACAACCTTATAGCTTTCAGGTTGGATTAATTTACTCAGCCAGRATTTACCCTTCCATCCAGGAGCGTGGACGGAAAGTGCGTGGTGCACGAGCCCCTGTGTCAGCAGCCTCAGCCACCTGGCAGGTTCAGAAACTTCCTGGCAAGCCACCAAATCAAGCAACACGGCTGAGAGGACACTGCAAGCACCACATGGTTACTGGACACTGAAGCATCATTGTTAATTATTGCTGATTCTGTATCATATGGCAATGATAATATAGTKTTCATATGGCCATGCATAGTGCACAGTTATTAGGACTGTGCCTATGATAAATGATATGATTTATAACAGTCTATTTTAAACAGCAATTATAAATATCAAAATATTGACCTTTTTCTAGCTAAATTTTCCTTCTGCTCAGGGTAAGGATGGCATTTTCAAATTATTTCATGTTTAATATTTTTGAGTTAATGACAACTAAGCCATTTCAGTGCACAACTAAAAAAGGAAATGATTTTTAAATCTACAGTGGTTTCTGCTTATCAGAGAGGATGTAAACCATTTTTTAGAAGAAATAGTTTGCAATTTAAATAGTTTTTCTATATAAAAGTACATTCAAAATAACTGCAAAATGCATTCCTTTTTTTTTTTTTTTTTTAAGGTCACATATATTACGTAAATGAACTTTTCAGATTATTTCATTGGAACCTGGCCTTTATCCTTCGGGAGATGGTGTGTTTTTTGTCTTTTTTTTTTTTTTTTTAAATAGAATTTAGAAAAACAGTGTTCTAAAGTTGCACTGTCACTGCCAAAGTGGTAAAGAAGGAAGACCATTGAATCAGGAAGGTCACTGACAAAAGCAAAATTGCTTTTGGATTTTTTTTCTAACTGTTATAATGAATAATATTAAGCTGAGCCTAAAGCTGAAATTGCATTGCAAAGCAACTCCCCTTAACGATTACCATTCAGTGCAGGTCAGCCTTTCTTTACAAAACAATTAAGTATGAATGCAAAACAAAAGTAAATTTAGTTACCAAAACAAGATTACTTGCTTGCTGCATTAAATCTCATAGGTTTATATCATTCCTCGCTACTTATTCTTTTTGCCTTTAGCAAAGTATCTCTGAAGACATTTTTATCACTTCTGTGCAAAAAAAAAAAAAAAATTTTTTTTTCCTTTTTTATTTTTTTTTAGATTCAGAGTCAAAGAAGTGCCATGTCAATCAGACTTGGCATTCAATATTTGATRCTTTCAGAGACTTTTAGAGAACAAATCTTTAGATCTTCAGATTTCTTTCTATAAGAGTACATGAACTTTTCCTTAGTGCTACAGAGGCCTGCTAACTCCAGAGACTAYCCTTCCTTACCAGTTGCACACTCTACACAGTAGAGTACACAGAGAACACAGTAGAAAAATTGTAATTAAAACATACTTTTTGTTGCTACACCTCAAGATCTTGCAGAACCCATTTCTAAAACTCCTTTTCATCTTAAAGTGCTGACTGGAAAAATTCTATACACAAGCTGAAACTCTGAAGCATRCAAGTCAACTGGATATATCAATATACAGACATCAATATGTGGCTATATATTACATGTGGTTGTCTTTCAATAAAACTTTGAAGAACAAAAATGGGTAGGAGAATGAGGTCTATTTTGTTTTTTTCCTATGTTAGCCTTAAACTAGCCTGCCATTGAATAGTAAATAGCTCTTTAGTTTGCCTTTGTTTTTAGCAAAAAACACATGCCAAAGCTATGACTTTCTTCGGTCCATTTACATTATGTAACTGCATGCAATTTTACACTCTTTTTTAAGTGCCAAAATTACAGTTTGAAAAACAGTGTTTGAACCAAGTAGCTATGGTGGCAGTCCTTTGCCAAATTAGCACAGTTATCTCAGGCTTCTTGTCTGTTATTGCAGAAATAATGGTTACTAGCTCATACAATTGCCCGCAGCGCATAATCCGTATTTGTAAGTGGAACGTTTTCAGGAACGCGTTTGAGCAATGAGAGCTATCTAACAGCGAATATTTCCCCCAAGACTGAAATTTGGCAAATTTCAGCATATGCTCACTTTCTTCATACAGTTCAGCACTAATTTTTCATTCTGGAGTGGTTTCTGCTCAGTTCAAGTTCCTAGGGCTAAAGGTAACAGSGAGTGAGAGGAATGATCAATTTAAACAGTGTTTGCCAACCAGTCTTGGAAATGTCATCCAATTTGTTTTGGAGGTTCATGATGAATTTTTCAAATGAGAAGAGAATCATGCCTAGAAACAAGATTCAGTTTTAAATGGAGTTCACAGTGAAACTGCAGGATATAACCCACCCAAGCACGCACYGGGCACACACTCTACTGTAAGAGCTGTGTGACCATTACAACATCGGGGCAGCCTTCAAGGTGGCCCAGGAACACTCTGGCACCTTTCTGGATAAAACCAACGTCAGTAACAAATGGTATGCACATGGTTCCAATGAAAACCTTGCTTGCGAGGCTAAATGAGTTTTGGAGACAGAAGACGACTTGGCAGGAGTCCAGAATAGGAGAACAAAAAACCCCAGCATTTCAATTTTAAGYGTCAGAAATATTTGGCAACACCTGTTGACAAGCAATTCAGGACAACTTTGTTTCCAGCTTTGAGGGCACAATTCAGGAAGCAATTGCTTTTGTGGCAAAGCTGCCAGAGAAAGTTCTTGATCTTGCCCTGCCTGCAGAGTTTGCCACGCTYTCATCTGAACCAGCAGACACTCGTGGGTTTGCGCTGCGAACGCCACTGCCGGCACGACGCTCTTCGACAACAACCCATCGCCTGCCGGGCAGTGAGCAATAAAGCACAGGGAGTGAAATGACTGCACAGGAGTCTGGCCTCCCATCCCTCACATCCTTTACTTTGCAGGCCTGCGGTCTGCACCTTTCAAGGCACACTGCTTTGAATTTGTTCTTATTTGAATTAGTTTAGGTTCAGGCTGTTAACTGTGATGAGCTTAGAACCAGAATTTTAAACTGTTATTGTCAGCTGACCATGACGTAATTTAGGAGCCTGAATAAAGCAGAGACACGTTCTTGGCAGATCAAAAGCTGGCAGGTTTGCTTGACCCCGTCAGAGAAGAGGTACCATTTTCCTCTGGAGATCCAGCGATGCCCCGGAGGTGAAAACTGCTGCCAGGGCCACCCAGACAGTGAAGATTCCCAGAAAGCCGAAGGTGCAGGGAGAGGTCCTGCTACTTGGTTATCCACGGCAAGCAAGGAATTTAACAGGGATTCAAGGAGTCCTATAATTATGAATCACGACCAGCAATGACTCAGTTTGAACTGGGAGATCAAAAAAAAAAAGGTAGGGGCAACAGTTTCTGCCCCCCGTGCAGTGATAGGAGACAGCTGAGGCACAGTGTTTCTAAACCTCAAAATCTCTCTATGAGAACATGCTGGGAACTAGGAAACCCTGTGTTTTGCTTTGTTTAATTATTTTAATTTAATATGTGAAGCCTTTTTATTTCCATAAAACCTTCCTTTCCAAACTTCAAATTATTATTTTGCTAAGAAAAGACAGTTTAGAATAAATTACAGAGCAGCCATCTGCATAACTTTTGTCTCCAGAGATAGTGATTCCAGCCTTACCATCATCAGCAATTTCTTAATGAAAACAACAAGTGTTTGGTGTGGTTCGCAGGCAGTCATAGAGACTGAGGGGACTGCAACAATCCTGAAAGTCCCAGTAGTCAAATCCTTGAGGCAATGCTGTTTATATCGCTTCCTCCTCAAGCTTTCCAAAATTTGAAAACAGCTAACAAAATCAGTAATAGTACTTTTTCTCAGGCRTTCCTGAGTTTACTGTTATTAGAAAAATATCTCCTTAGAAAATAGGTTTCTTGCAGCACGTACTGGTAAGATCCCAACAGTAAYTGGCTGCTAGAATAGCTTATTATTATTATGAACTTCACTGGAAGATTTATTTTCTCATGATGCCTCATACTTGTTTCAGGTTCATATTATGGGCACAAAGGATAACGACGTTAGTCACGCTAACTTCAGCACCTTTATCTTGCTTTGGCACATGACATGATTTTACAAAGATATAGTTTGCAGGATACGCCTGAAAACATTTTTCTCTCTAGATACTTTTTCATTCATCTGTTCAAATTAGAAGAAAAATATCCATATTTAACAAATTTACTATTTATCAAAAGAAATGTCATAAAAGTAYACAGGTGTTGACCATGATTAATAATAATCTTGTCAATGACGCAAGTGATCAGAGGGCCAAAATATAAAAGAGGCTTGAAAACATGGACTGGGTCTGTGCAGTGTAATGCACTAAATAAGTAATACTGAATGCCTATAACTTTTTTGTTACAGTCAAGCAATGATATATCTCTTTAAAGACTTTTTGGAAACAGCATACAGTTTCTGAGTAAGAATTCCTTACTTCTTTTCTCTTTTTTTTTCACAGCTAAAATAGCAGYTAAATACCTCACATTAGTTATTACCTTCACTTAGGCCAGCTCCATATTTACAATCCATAAGAATACAGTCATTGCATTAAGTGCACGGATTCCTTTTGCACAGGCATGATCCCAACTTCATGAGGATTGCAAGAAGGATGATAACTCCACACAATCTGGATAAGCTTCCAGAAAACTCAAACAAATTGCTAAAACCTATTAGAAGACTAAATATTATAGCGGGGTGCAAAAAATAGGACTAGAAACACAGACTTTGTTGAAAGGGGAAGGGTTTTGTTCGTTTGTTTTTAGCAAATTTATCAAACTGTGAAAACAAAGATAAAACTTGTGAACACATTYTAACACACCTAATCTCTAAATTGTACTCGAGGATCTGCTTGCACAGGCTGAACACTATCAAAGTACTTAGGGATCTGAAACAAGCTTCTCTGAATCTAAATGCASAGATTAAGAGAAGTAGGCACATATAGATTTGTGAGTGCATTAAAAAAAATGTTTGTTTCACATCATCTAGTTGTCCCAGCATGGCAATCATTGCAAAACAAGGCACCTCGAAAGCAGCCACCCGGGGCACGGACCAGCCCGTGCCTACCCAAGAGCAAGGGCCGCGCAGGCTGCAAAGGAGGTGCTCGCCAGCCGCCCTGAGGGCTGCGGCTGCCCCCGGCGCCCCACGCTGGCCCCTCGGCCCCAGGGCATCACAGGGCCGAGTGCTGCGGCTGCGGGACTGGGATGTCAACTCACGTGAAACGTTTCCCGCAGCCGATCGGCACAGAGGTCGCACCCGAGCTCGGGAGGATTTAGCAGCAGAAAGGAAGCGGGAGGAACCGAGCAGCCAGGTGTAAATCATGCAGGTCCCCAGTCAGCCAGGCGCAGGCCTCGCTTCTGGCTGTTTAATACCTCATCTCCACGGCTGTTCAGCAGCTGCAGGAGCCGCCYCCGTCCATATCCGAGCTCGGCAAAGCACAGTCTGCCCACGGAAATTAATGTAAACACACTTGGCCACAGAGAGAGAGAAAAACACAGGAGCTAAGGCAGCTTAAATGCACTGCACAAAGTGAGAATTATCACCAGCCAGGGTGGCAAAGAGTGGGAACAGAAAAGCGAAAGAGGACAGTATCAGGAGCTACTACTCTTAGGCATTCTGGAAGTGTTATCTCTCCACATTTTCACTTATCAGCATGGACTATCGTAAGAGGAGCAAGCACAACCCTTATTAGATTTCCAGCCCCAGTTTTCAATTTTCTCTTGAAAAATTGATCAGATTTTACTAAATAAGTTTGAGCAATTTTACTAAATAAGTGTGAGCAACAATTGAGTAAAAATATTTAAATCTACTCTAAGAACAAAAACCCACTCTATGTTCAAAAAGACTGGTTTCCTCATTTCTTCCAAGATATTTTTGCATGGCTTTGGAACTATGATAGCAGAAGGAAAAAAGTTGAAGAATAATATGGAAATACTCTTAACAAAACAGAAATTGTCTTTTGGAAAAGAAAAAGCAGCTCTCAGGTGATCACCTGATGACACACACACGCACAAAAGCAGTATTTACACAATACATATTCATCTTTGCTTTTTCTCCTCAGTCACTCCCATCACACCTTTTATTTCTTCATGTAAAACYGGCTTGCCATATCTGTTCTACACATAACTACCTTGTATTTTCAGGCAACATCTTTACTTATTGTTCAGTATCAGAAATCTTTTTTTTTTTACATAATTTAAGGATACAATAAGCATATAAATTATCTGTGTCTTATCCATTATAAATTTGTTCTGTCCATCCCAGTGTAATCTAACGTATACAATAACTTCAATCTATTTTCTCCAAATTAGATATATTATACYAAAACAGCCAAGTCAGTGATATGCCAGAAAGTAGTCGCCAGCAAGATGCTTTTATATACTCAAAACAAAACCACTAAAGTAGGAGTCACAAGAGAACTTCATAGGACCTAACTTCTGTAAGCTGTGGATCTACATAGTATATTAGCACTATAAACAAGGTCTAAGCAGTATTATTGCATTTTTCAGAAACAGTTTTTGTGAGTTAGCAGGAATGGCTGAATCAAAGTTTCATTAACTTTGGAAAATTGTATTTTAGCTTGCTTCTCTTCCTGAGTTTTAAGTATACTAAAAGCAACTGGAATCACAGAGTTGGGTTGCTTTAAGAAATGGGAAGACAGACCCCTCAGAATTCCAAAAGCTTTTACCCTTATCAAGGGTAGCTCTCTTATCTCTCAAGGGTAACTCTCTTAACTCTCTTATCAAGTTAACAAGCAAATAATATCCTGTACTGCATCTCAAAACAACAGTGACAAAATGCCCAAAATAGCGAGAATTCCAGCAGGATGCATATACTGGAGTGTCCTTCTCTGGAGATACTCCGCATGTCCCCCGGATGCAGCGATCCTGTGCAAGGTGCTCTGCGTGACCCTACTTTAGCACTGCGTGATCTCCGGAGGTCCCATCCACCTCAACTGTCCTGCAACTCGTGGCTATCATCTACTCATCTGTAGTCAAACACACAGCTACAAAAAAGTCTAAGCTTATTAAACTGCTAAAAAATCCCAAACTTTGTGCTCTCTTATGAAGACTTCCTGCCTTCTTTTTCTTCAATTTATGTCATTTCAAAAAGCAATTCCTTTACTTTGGGTCAGTACAGATATGCCAGAAAAAAGTATTACCAAGTAAGCCTGCGTCTGATCAGACTGCTCTAGCTGGACACCTTTCCTGCTTCCCGCTGTCATCTTGCAGGAACACTACTCCCTTCTCCCAGGGGACTAATACTTCTGCTTGTGAACACAGCTTCCCAGAGGTCTCAGAATGCCACAAGGCTTTTTATAACAAGTTCACTTCCCAGAGAAACCATTATTCTAAAACAGCTACAAGTAATTCCCCAATTAATTTCTAAGCCTAAATCTGGACAACGACAGGTTATAAAACCCCATTAAAATCTCTCCCTGAGCTGATGGTGACGCAGCCCACCCCACACTGTGATGCTGCAGAAAGGTGGCTGAGCTCAGAGGCTGCCCCAGGGTTCATCTGTCAGCGCCGGCTGCTCCCAAGCAGCAATTTGCCCAGCTGTGTCTTTGACCTTGCTTATTTCTGTGTTCGTGAAGAGGGCGCTACAGGGGGTGAAGGTGGMTGAAGTACAAATAGGCGAGTGCTGCTCGCTGTCCCAGCATGGTGACAGACCTGTTGGCTATGGGTGGCCGTACTTACACCGCTCACATTTCGGTGCGCTCACTCTTCTCAGCGGGGACTCCTTTGCCATGAAAAGTCATTTCATTTTCATACACAGCTCTCCTTACCTTCAACTAAAGGTAGCCTTCCTTACCGCTGTCTCGAAGGACTCCTGCTTTTAGTTCTGGCTGGGAGGTCTAGGTTTGGAGAGATGTACCCTTTCAAAGGCAGCTTTATTCAGATATTTCTCAATATCAATATTAGTGGTAGAGAAGGCACAATCATTTCTAAAGTGTTACAAGAATATCTTCCCATGCCCACCTATTGTCTCTTCGTCTTCAAATAAAAGTTAATAACCCTACCGTGGTTCCAACTTATAACAATCTCTGTATATTTTACCCAAGTCATCAATAGATTATTGCTTGAAATACTCCTGGGTTTTGCACAATTCCTCATTATTGAGCAGTGCTGCAAAACTCTGTCTTAAAGCAGCTTGCTGGAAGCAACAGTTTTGCCGATAGCTTCAAGTTACCACATATATTCAAAGCAGCCCATGAAAGGAAGCAGTCACTCTCCAGTGCACGTGCTTAGAGGTTACCATAACTTCAACATCTTCTCCATCTGAAAGTGCAGATGGATTTTTCTTTGAGGAAGAACTGAGAAAAGTTGAACTTCACAGAGCTGTGAAAACATTTTATCCCTTTGACTATTGAGTAGAAATGCTGCGACACATTTGCTGTGCTTTGCTTTGCTTGGCTCTGCACAGCAAAAGACTCTGTGGCACACGGGCAGCACCCTAGCCTGCCCAGGGCTCTGGGAGCCAACACTACGTACACGTCACCCTCTCTCTGACTACTTTTATTAGCTGCCACAGTGGCTGTTCTAGAGGCCACTCCCAGGCACCTAACCTTCCTCCCACATTACACAGAGACCTGCGTGCTGAGGCTGGGACTCCCCAGCACTGGGGGTACCAAGGAATTGGGTATTTGCAGGGCAGTGTGGGCTGGGTACTGCAGGCCTGATGGCTCTTTGCAATGTTCTAATGAGCTCAAGCAAGGTGGCTTTTCAGACCAAGGTAAGAGCCAAGCTTTTTTTTCTGTTTATCAGACATGTTTATAAATCACTGGAAATACAAAATTGTGTTTACAAATGTGTACGGATGATGCAAATTATATATTGAAGTACATATAAAAAATGTAAATATGTATTTGTTATAAATAAAATTATTATACATCTACAATCATACTTGTATCTTTGTTTAAGATCATTCACACTAATACAACTAGGGACAAGAGATGTCCAAGCTTGTCAGGCTAGGACTAGATGCAACACTTGGCAAATTACACATACAGCTAYACAATAGTTGTAACAGTACTACAGCTCTTACATATGCAAGCAACATAAAAACTGCCTGGAGTTATGCAAACRTGTCATGTACACTTCTCATCAAAACAAAACAAACAGCAGTAATACATTTCATTTCTTACTGTCTGCTGGCTTCAGCTTCCAAGAACATCACAAACAAATAAAAAGTTGATGCAAACTTCAACCATGAGCATTCTTTAATGCAAGGGTTCCAGGAAAATGCTTCATTTGTTTGCTTGTGCACAGAACTAAAACAATCTTCTAACACTTTCCCAGTGAGATATCAATCTACGTTGTTTATATGCATGTTTAGAATTACTTTGGTTTTTTTTTTGTTATCTCAGGACAACATAAATGTAGAAAAAAAAAGAAAACCCAGCAAACTAAACGTCTCTAAAATATGTGAATGTTCTGAGAAAGTCAGCCCTTCCCTACTTATCACTTGAGCCCTGTGCCTCTATTTCTTCTTTACACCCTTGTSCGCCTTGTCTATTCAGTAAGGCAGGAATTCAGCCCCCTTTCTCATCAACAGCAGCTTTCTGAGAAAGCAGGCAGGCACTCCTGCCACACGTGCCATGGCRATGGTAACATCCCTGCCTTGCCTCTTGACAGCAATTTCTGGGAAAAATAACAGAGCAGGTCTAGGATCTCCTGAAAGATTGTTTCCTATCTGCTCAGGTACTATTTTGGAATCAGCGTTTCATGGTCTTGAAAGATATTGTAGCTTTGGATAGAATTTTCATCCTCAGAATTTCTGAGAACTTTAACAACTAAGGCAAACGAGGGCAAAGGAAAGCGATCWGTCTTGTGCCATGGGACAAGAGGAAACACAAATTGCAGCATTATACCTCAGGACATAGTTGTACCCTTGGCAGTGACGCAGTGCTCCAAACGTCTCTGCATGCTGCTGCCAGCTGAGTGATTTGATCAAAACCAGGTGAGATGCAGCTTGAGAAAAAGAAATATTGATAAATGAAGTCAGTCAAAAGCACTGGAAATAGAATTGCTATTAGCCATTGATTTCCTTTATGAAAAACAGTAACAGGAAAACATCCCAGAAAAGAGCAGGGGAAAAAATTTGCTGGCTCTTTACGCTGAAAGAATAGTAATTCCATTTCATTAAAAAGCTTTTAAGAGTAAACTCTTAATCCCACAGACTTAAAATATATAAACTTAGCCAGAAATCCTTCATGACAGCTCTGTGGATGAATTCTCACTCACAGACATCACAGACCCATCACAGACTATCATATCAACGAAATCAACACATCATTTTCTATCTTCCCAAATTAGGTTGGATCTGCTCTGTTAATGCCTTTAATCCATCATGAGGCAGGATAAAAAGCACAAATCTCAGACCATATGCATTCAATCCATAATAACATACAAAACACAAGATTTTTGTGATTTTATCACGTCCTTAGCAAACACTGTTTCCAATTTAAAAGAAATCACTGTTCTGCACAACAAGAAACTCAAAGCTCATACTAAGCAACTGCTTTTTCCTTGCCACCTCTCCTACRCATTGCTCCAGTCTTTCAACATAGCTGAGTCCAATACAGACAAATCCTTATGTGTTCCTTGGCAGTCTGATCTTTACATTTCTTTCTCTGCTATTATTTCTAGATGGGCACGTATGTCACTCCCAGTTTTCAGCTGCTACAAGGTCACCCAAATTGTCTTTGCCTCTTATATTGAAGTCTGAGATAATTCAGTTACATCATATTTGCCCTGGGCTATGAGCACATGCAGACAGTTATCATGTACCCACTGATTCCTCCTTTAACTTAGGAGATCTTTACCTTAAAAATAATTCATTAAACGTCTTGCACTTTAAAAAAATAGTCTATATATTTTTCAGAGTACATTATTTCATAATTTATAACTATTCATCCATCTATTCTCCAGTATAGGTAAAAAATCTATGTATAATTTAGGCAGTCCATTTGCATGTAAGCTAGAGAACACATTAAATTTTCAGAAAAAAAAAAAAACCCAACAGCAAAAAACCTGTCCAAGTTCACCTTTTTTTTACTTGAAACACTTATTTCTTCTGTTATCATGATGAATTTCCTCATATTATTTGTAAGGGTAAGAATGATATTTTTGCAATAGCAGTCTTTCTTTATAGTCAGAAAATATTAAATATTCACACTTCTACGACTTCAGATATTTATCCATTTTTGAAGCATATGCAAAAACACTTCTGCTCCCTCCTCCTCCTGCCTCTTGAAGAGATGACAGGGATGTGTTRTTCGCAGTCATTGTGTAAGTAACTGCCAGGCCTGCAAAACCACCTCCTTGTTGAGCYGCCAGCAGGTAGCGAGGACACAAGCACACGATGCCCTGCTGAGGGGTTTCTACCAGACGAGGCACCGCTTTTAGCGCACGCTGGAAGAGCTCTCGCGCTCGGGCTCTGGGCGCAGCCACAAGGCCTGGCGCATCGGCTGTGTCCTCAGCCACCTACAAAGCACCGCTGTGCTCCAGCCGACATGGGAGGAAGCCAATAGCCACCCAGCTTGAGCAATGCAGACAACGGCACCGTAGCACCGAGCCAGAAAACTCCCCGCCAGCGGAGAACACGGCCCACAGTAGCCCCTGYGGGCAACTGGAGCACACAGAGAGCAAGGCCCGCCGGCCAGGAGTCCCTCGGAAACATAGGGTAGGATCCCCTCCCCTGAAACACTCCAGTTCCGAGCAGACTAACCTCAGGCAAGGGTTCCCAGGAAAGGATGGACAAATGTTCCTGAGAGTATCTCTGACTGTATTGGTCTTCTGCAAAATTCCTCTTTCCGTCTGCTGGTTGAATTGTTTCTGCTGATGCTGCCTGGCAGAGTTTATTTATTGGTACATTGGTCTTTGTGCTGTTGGGCAGCAATTGCAAATCTAATCACTGTCAAAGTGGCTCTCAGGGCTTTTGTACCGGTCTTTTGTTTAATGCTAAATCTAAATAATGACACATAATCAGGGGCCAGTTAATAGTCATGTGTGACATGAATGAGTGCTCTGCAGAAYAGCCACAGATGTCCGCCACCCCTTCCCTGTTCCCCCATGCCACTTAATCCCCCAAGCAGAACCACTGGGTAAATCAGTAATTCTCTTCACACCATTTACAGGTAACAGCTGCTGCAGTTGCCAAGCGAACRTGTTCAAGTGGGGCTTTCTCATTCTCATCACTGCTGGCAACAGAGAGCTAATGGATTTGTGAAGCCTTATCTCTACAGGGCAGCACTGTGCCTTTTCTTTGACTCTGCTCTCTGCACCACCTCTATAGTCCCACCCATACAACTGGCAGAGATTAACATATAATTCCCCTGACAAAGTACAAGAAGGAAATGAAAGTATGTCAGAATGCTTCAAAAGCACTTTAAAATGTACTTGCTGCTCTGTGAAGCACACCTCCCTTTGTAAAAACGGACAGGTAGATATTGATGGGGAAGGTGCTTTTTTAGCATAGTGAAGTGTTCCATTTAAGCACGAAAGTTTTGTGGGCTTAAATAAAGAAAAATAGGTGTTATGCTTTTAATAGAGTTTAACTCCAGAACTGTCAAGCAAAGAGCCCAGCTGTGAGCAATACAAAATAAACGTTAGAGAAGGTGCTGACACTTGCTGTTCATCATTCTTGCTGTATGCACTTTCTCTTCGTTGCAGTATTTGATATTAAATCTCCATGTACTTTGGAGAGGTCTTAGATGAACCATTAGCTCATATATAGTCAGCTGTGCTTCTCTAGCTTTCATATCAATTCATATTACTTGATCAGAAAGTTTTCCTGAGAGTGTTATTTAATCAATTCTTAAGCCTTTTCCAGTCCTGGGAAATATAGAGAGCTTAGCAGACAGCACAAAACCAAAAACATACAGCAGTTTCTTGTGTTGACTTTAAACAGTTTTCTGCTTAAATTCTACTATTTTTCCGGAGTTTTGGACATCATTTCTGCATTTTAAAACTAGCAGCAATATCTGCTTCTAACTCCATCACTGATCACTTCACACTGCTTCTGCTGTTCAGAGGAAGTAGACAGCCCTCCTAAAAGCCTCCTGCTGTCTTTACCTTTTATAAAGCAGATAATATTTTTATTCTTGACCCTATCAAAGGAATAAAAAACAGAAGACTGACCTATAAAACACACGCTCCTACTCTCCATCCCTGGAGTAAATACTAGAAATGCTGGACAGCCACAAGTAAACCAGCAATGGTGAAGCTTCATGAATTATAATGCATGAAACAGGTCAACTCCTGAAAGAACCAGATGTTCCACACAGGAAAAGAAGATGGATTAATGCCTTTCACAAGTCCTGCATCACATACAGCTCAACCACCCTCACAGAAATATTTTACTTCAGCACTTGATATGGAACAGAGCTAGGTTTGTTGTTATTGTTGCTGTTGTTTTGATACAGTTGTTTCACTTTTTTGAAAAATATATTTGAAAAGTTCACTTTACCAAAATGAAAATCTTTTCAGTTGATCTGAGACAAAGAAGCAAATAACAAATACCAACAGTTTTCAGGGAAAGAAAATAGGAGACTTGCTTTTCTTCTGTTAGCTTAACTCAGCTGAAATTGGTAACTTGCAGCAGCATGAAGGAAGAATCAGGTCCAAGACTCAAACATAAGAAGGGGCATTTTGAGAGTGAGAAAATGAAAGTTGACCATTTGATGACAGTATTTGCTTGCCTAATATTTATTTCCAGTATCAAATGGAAAATACTGGAAGAAATATGATGGTCAGCTTGTTTAAAAGCTTTTTTTTCCCCCCAAACATGGGAAAWTTTTCCCCCAAAATTAGAAAAATAATAATAAAAAAAAGGGCACCAAATACGAAATCCATGAATGTTTGACAAGAGTGAGTGTTTATTTGACATTACTGGGCTGCCTAGGTTGGTGATCATGCCTAAAAGCCTTTTGACAGGCACCTATTCACGATTTCAGAAAGTTTCACTTTTGATTTAAGAGTATCTTGCAAAATAGTCTTTCATGATAGTGCACTAGATCTATTTTGTTCAGCATTGGTAAGAGAAGATTTGTAGGCAAGGAGGCCGTTTCACCCTCAGTTTAGAACTTCAGAATAAGTTTCAGTTAAATTTGATTATAAAAAGGAGTAAAAATTAAAGTTGCAGCCAGGGTGGGAAATTCATGTTTAAAATCAACTAACTGGGTTCTTATCTGAATCTGAAGCCATGTCCTTTGCAAAAGCATCACTTTTCATGAAGCAACAGATATTTAAYGGGTTTCCATGAGTACCAAAAGGAAGTGGGTTTCATTCACTATGAGGGATCATGAAAGAAAACATCAAAGTGTCTTGCAGAGACCTGAGAGAGAAGGAATTTCAAGTCTGTGCAGGTCCYGTGTACTTAGAGTGATGGTATCACCAGGAAAAGTGCGAGTGAACTCTGTGCAAGTTTAATGAAAAGATAGGACAACTCAAAAGCAWGGCAATGAAAATGGAAGATGAACTCATGCACAGAGATGCAACCCATCTTTTGGACATGATTTTATCAGCTGTTCGAGCATGAAGGCTTTGYTTTAGGGCCATTGAGAATGGTTTGAATTTGCTAAAAATTTGTAGCAATTTTACCACTGACTTCACAGAAGAAAGCCAAAGTGAATCTTTTCATCTTTTCATATTCTTATGCAGCTGATCTCCTCACATACTCCAAAGCCACTTGCTTTCAACCTTCTTTTCAAACTTCACTGCCGAATGGAAGGCTTCGAGACCTGCTGCCTTCTTTTCCTTGCATTGAACTGTAGCCTCATTGTGAAACTCAGTTCCTGAAAAAGAACACTCCATGGGGAAAATAGGTTTGTAATAAACACTGAAAGACGCATAAACATTTATTTTCAGAAATTAGGTTCTCTCTGCCAATTAAATCCATTGTTTAAGAATAAGAAAAGTATTATTTCAAAGGTGCTTCTCTTCTGAGAGAAACCTTMCTTGGCTATTTCACTCAATGGCAGTATGTCAGGCATCTTAATATCCATCCAAATGTCTCTCCAGGTTATCTTACAGATGTTCAGAAAGTAATTCAAAATAGCTGTGACTAAAGTGTTGGCTCCCAAAGTGATTTTTAAGTTGCAAATAATTCATTTAATCTCTTTCTGGGCATGTTCAGAAACACACAGGGCACAGAAAGCTTTAGGCAATCAYAGCATTCCCAGAGATTTGGCTGTAATCAGCCTCTGGAATCCCTCAAAACAGAACACAGATTAGCAGGTTTCTCTCAGCAGCTCATGAAAGAAGAGAGCATTTATAGGATGCTGTTATCTGGCCGCCATCCGGACAGCAGGGCCAGGGGACGGGGCTACCAAAAGGCAGCGGACCAGTTCCTGGGACATCCACATACAAAAGTTGAAGTCTCTATGCAACTTTCCACAATTTAGAGTATTTGCATCAGGGCAACATAAAAAGGACTTCATATAATAAAGATTGGGCCAAATACACCCACAATATTATCTATCACTTATATGCTTCTGAGGTGAGCTTGGCAGACATTTCCTAGCACCATTTGACCACACCAGGAACCAATGCAGCCAGTACAAACACCCTATGACTGGGTACAAGGCAAAGCGCAGAGCAGGCAGATGCATTAGCCAAGCTGAAACTCCTTGCCAGGATGCCAGGCTAAGCAGGAGATCCTAAACCAGCCCAATGACACACCCCATGACCCCACTGGTGAGGGGTGACCCAGGAGGAGAAGCAGACCCAATGCAAAGGGGATAGCAGTGCCGTGTGGCAAGGGAGGGCAGAGGCAATGAAACGCCTGAAAGYCAAGGGCAAAGCTCTGCTCTCCCTGCAGGATAACCAAGAAGCTTGCAAGCTCAAATAACTGAGGTCTTGGATCAGTCAGGTGCTCTGAGAACTTTATCTTAATGCCTTCAAGCGTGATCATCAAAGCGATCTTTGAAAAGGTTACAAAGAGGGCTGTTACCCAACGACCAGTTTTTCAGTCATCAGTTCAAGATATGATAATTGCTTTAAACACAACATCAATGATTTTTCCCAGGCAGAAAAGGAGAGAGCCAGCAAGCAACAGCACAGGATGTCCCTAGGCGAGATGCTGAAAAGAATGCGGGTGTCGGAGGCCTCCACGTTGCTACAGCCGCTCAGCAGCTACCAGAGGAGCCTGGCGCCAGCAAGGGGAGCTGAAGGACAGGGGCTGATGCCCCTGGAAGCATCCAGGATGGCTGCAGAAAGCAAATGTGAAGCGCTGGAAAACTGGGTTGACCAGGGCCTAAGTAGGAAGGAGTCTGTCTGACTCCTGATATTTCTGTATATAAATATGCATCCGGAAGGAGTCACTAAGACTACTGATGGGGAATAAGGAATTAAACATCATGCAGTCATTTTGTTTGCCACCTTTTAACTTCTTCAGTTTAAAGGACACATTTTCCCTTCAYGTGTTTGAAGAGCACAGTCAAAAAGAGAGAAACAACTAAATTCAACCAGTTTGCTTTGTTACTCTGAATTTAATTTTCCCTCTGACTTTGCACTGGCAACACTTCTGCATAACTATCTCAATGTCAACTTAGATAAATGGTGTGGAGGCTGAACCACAGGGATCAGATAGTCCCAGGCAGCACGGGGTTTCAAGTAATGTTTGGTAAGGTCTCACCTAATTGTTTTGGACAGTTTCAGATAGACATTTAAAAATATTAAAACACAGGAATCAGTTATTTATGATTTGCTATTTGTTTGGACTCTAGGCCCATGAGTCATTTAATAAAGCCTGTACCACAAAGTCTGTTTTGTTTTTTCTTTCCCAGGCTCCACAACAGGAAAACTCCCTTGCCATGTGGCCAACACTAGATAATAGGCAAAACAAGTTGTTTTGAAAACCAGTCCTATGGTCCTAGCATAATCCAAGGAACATCACTGAGCCCTAGTGCTTCCAGGAGAGCAGTCCAGACACAAACAGACTGCTGAGAACAAGTAAAAGCTGCAAAAGCTGCAAAAGCTGCAAAACTCCACATACATTTTTTCATCGCTATTAACACATCTCCCGTAAAGTTCTCTCCTCACAAACTGTATGATCTCAACTTCATCTCTCTAAAAGTCTTGTAATAAGAAACTGAACTCTGAAACTTCAAAGTAAGTTAGAATACTTGAGACAATATGCAAGCCAGAGTTATTGATGGCTGATGAGTCAGGAAACCCCAGAAATCCAAGTCCAGCTTTGCAGTTGCTTCACACACTGGAAAAATGAAACCACTTTTTTACTTCCCAGGCTGGACTGTCTTAGGTTCCCGCTACTCCCTTGGGCATGTGGCTCACAGCAGGTTTCACTCAGCCGGGTCTCATTTGCTTAGGCTGCATCTGTTCATAACACAGGCYGCTCTCTCCCTCCATCAGGAGACACAGCAGGCTTGGCAAGTCCCCAGCAAACCTGCAGTAGCTTTCCTAAAGTTGTCACCAGAGCCCTGCAGTGAATTCATTAACAAGGAAACTGGTAATAGCACTAAAGCTTTGTGGCCATTAATCGCCAGACCTCGCTCTTAGCCGTATCCTATCATCAAATATGTTCCTACTGTCTCATTCCCCACACACASTATCCCTATGTACAAATCTGACTTGCCAACATTTAAAAACAAAACTAAACCAGACACCAAACTGTACAAGTCTTTGCTCCTCACAGCTGGACTTCCCAGTTTGGTTCAGCTGTCCCGGATTTATGCAGAAAAGAAATATTTTCCACTTAGTGACTATCTAAAGTGCAGCTGAAGAGCAAGAATCAAACTGGCCTTCTTTCTGGTGGGCTGTCGCAGACACTTTAAAAACATCAAACTCATAACTCATGCTGTGCATCAAGAAACAGTCCAGGCCAGTGTCTGAGTTCTGCTGGCTGTAAGAGATCTAGARACTGATAAAATAGTTCTTCAAAGACTGGCACACTGTAGTCTGGAGCATGGTATAAAGACCTCCAAGGTGGCTTTAAAATGAGCTGACTGGGAAAGCAAAAGCAGACTGAGTGCAGCAGCAGGAGGCCAGAGCCGCGCTGCTTGCTCCATTAAGGCTGGCTCAGCAGCCCACAGCCAGGAACCTCAGACAGCACAAGTACCCCCATCTCTGCCTCTGAACCTGGCTCATCAAGAAAGGAAGTGCAATTTTAGCCATTGTTTTAAAGCTATGTGCCCTTCTGCAAGGTTGCRCCTTGAAATTTATTGGATCAGGTTTAGCTGATCCAAGGATGAGCTTCAGCTCTGCTCATCACAACTGGCTATTGTTTGGCAAAAGTGGTCCCTAATATTGTTTTGCTATGATTGRTTATTATTTCACTAGTTAATGCTTTCAAGTAAATAGTCTGTGTATCCATTAAAATTGTTCACTACAAAGTATTTACTTTGAGTTACTTTTCTTTCTTCCCTTCCCTTTCTATGCCCTTCGTGTAATGATGATTCTCACTGTAACCATGCAGGGAGCTTTTTTATTATCCGATCAACAAGCAGTATCTGTAAGTGGCACAGAGAAGCTTCACTCCCTCTGTACTGTGACCTTGCTTTTGTGCAACTCCATCCTTCTTTCACGAACAGAAAGGTCCGTTTGTAAGCAGACATGGTGACTACAATACTTCCCAATAATCAAACTAGCAAATGCTGAAGTTTCCCTGAAAATCCATTTCATAAGCACTCCAGTCTTTCTTTGGAGATCACAGATGTTTGAAAAAAACTGATTTTGCTCATTGCTAATTGGATTTTAATGTTTTTGAGGTGCCCTGTTATTTTTTACAGGCTTTGTTCTGCCTATGGACATTTCATACTGGGTGATAAACCCAGATCTTTTCTGTGCCCCCCAGCAAACCGTTTAGCATTCGTAAGGTAATTTCCTGTTTACTTTTTCTATCTGCTCAATGTCCTACTCATTACCCAAGGTTCACTTATAAAGTCATATACCAGTTTGCTTTATAGTAAGTCAAGAGCATGTATTTATCTTACAGATTTACCTGTTGCTCTCACCACTCTTCACCACATCAAATGCCACTTACCAAAGGTGCAGGTAACCATTGAAAATATATATGTATTTTTTTAAGCTAAGGTAAAGAAGGGTGAGATCTATTAGGATCCAATTTGTCTCTTGCTGACGCAGAACACAGGCCCTGAGGGGAAACTGAACTGCTTCAGATACTTGGTATCTGGGCCCCAGCTACAAGGCAGCAGACTTTATARCAGCTCACCTCACAACAGCTCTAAAGCTTATTAGCTTTCGCYCTAAGATCCGGTGCTGCCCTAAGCCACATCAGCTCCAGCAAGTTAAGTGTAGGGCAAGTAAGGCTTAACACACAATGCTACCCTGAATTTCAGCATGTTAAGCCATCAATGTAATCAAAGCTTAATATTTCTGTGGGTGGTTAACACCAGTGTTGAGATATTGGTCATGTTGCCACATGCAGTAAGAAATAAAGTCTTTGTCAGGAAGAAGAAGATACATATATTTGTGATACGGTACATCTTACCTTGCACGTCCCCTGATGCTTTAAGAAAAAAAAAAATCAGTGATGGCTATGACAAATAAAAAAAACTCAGCAAGTTTGTATATAATACACTTCTTGCAACACAAAATTTTGCAGAACAATATACTGCTAAATGAAGAAAATATTTTTGGAGATTGTGTCTGTTAACATGGAAAAAGGCAATCAACAATCCTGTGGACTTTAAAGCACCTACATGGGCTATTGCAGCTGCACCAGATGCCTCCCTGTTAAACAGCAGGCCCTCCTCTTGCCCAGCTGGGACTGCAGCTCTTCTTACGGTTGGTCCTTTTCGCTACCAGCCAACGGCCATGCCCTGATCCTTGCTATGGACCAAGACCTCAACTAGCCTAAATCAAATCACTCACAAGGCAGGCAAGTTAACTTGTAAGTTACAATATACAACAGCCAGGAAGAGATCTGTTTACATTCATCTCTACTGCTGCTACCCACGAAGACCTAAAGCCAGAAGAAATACGGGGCTCAGAGTCCTGCAATAAGAATCTATTACAATCTTAGGGTTAGTTTTAAGTCAACTGCCCAGTTATATCCACTATCTCTTGTAAAGGTAATTTTTTCTTATGTTTTAAAAGGTTATACATGTGCAAATACATTAATGATAGAAAAGGCTGGTTGTGTTAGACCGAAGGATTACTTGCAATTATTTGCAACACATAGAAATGTTGTTTTGTTTTTTTTTTTCTGGAAAAATCCAGAATTTAAAATTGATCTAGAAAATTAGATTAGACCTATTTTGCCTCAGGCTTCAAAAGAGGATTGTAAACTAATGCTGTTTATTCAAATATCATTAATTTTATTTAGTTTTTTGGGGAGAAAGCAGAGGGAGAATGGAAGAAGAAAAAAAGGGAAAATTTCCGTAACTAGTAACAAAGAACTTTACTATAACATTTGAAATGAACAAGTGGGATATTTCATCAAAGAYATTTTGAATTGCAATTTTCTTACGTAGATTCTTTTAAAAACTTGAGAAATATTCAATAAAGTGTCTMCACCCAAACCAATTGTATTTATTTCTTGAATTTCCATTTCAAAATAGTTTAAAAATATATCACCTCAGCTAGAGGTAGAACAGATTCACTTTCCATTTTCACTTTTATACTTAAAGTGAAGGAAATCTTCATTATACCTGTTAAACCTAGAAGTTGCCAGAAGCAAAGATTCTTAGATACAAAGGAAAATACAAATTAAATATAACTTTCCCAAGATGGTTCCTCTTCTATATTGCAAAATGCCACCTGAAATACACTTTACATAACAGAAATCTACTGAGTACAGTTGCTAGGCTGTTTTCTTCCCAGTCTTGCTTCTAGGAAGGAAAATTCCAACAACACCAAAAATGTGCATGAATGATTTATATCAAACTAAATTACTTTCATGCATGAGCTCAAAAGACTTAAAAAAAAAAAAAACTTTATGGCACAGCATATCTTATACTGCTGAGCTGATTTAATAAAAGTAATGAAGAAGAAATCAACTGCAACACAGGGATTAGCTGGTTCAGATTGAAAGTGCCTTTGRATTCTCAGAATCATTTAAAAAATGCATCTAATAGATTATATAGAATTGTATAAACTGGAAGTTATTTTACTGAAGTTGATGTAAAATGGCATAAACAGGATGAGAATGAGAATTTAAGTTTGTAATAAAAATTGCAAGTATTGATGCTGTCAGACAGTGCATTGTCATCCTAACAGCGATTTCCATTTCAGGAAAGGCCTTGGTCCTGCATTCAGCTCTTGGCTTGTTCTGTCTTCCTCAAATAACAGTTTCTAGCCCCATTTGTAATGAAGAGGTGACTTTCTATTAGCAATCAAAGTGTTTTTTTTTTTTTTTAATTTCTGTGTCTTCTCATTGATTGCATATGGGTAACATTCAAGGATGTCTATATTTTTCTGGAAAAAAAAAGTAACACAATACTGGAGCAGCAGAGGTGTACAATATGCTGAGGGCTAATCACACAGCTGAAATTTCTGGCTGCTGCAAGCCTCCTTTCTCATAACCTTTACAGCAGCCAGATGGACACTGTTCGGGGCAAGGATAGTGCTCTGCTTATGCTGAGCGTGAGCTGGTGCAGGGGCTGCAAGTACGAGCTCTTCTATCAAAAGGCAGTAATTTTCTTTTCCTTTTCAACAGATTTGCACTGTCCTGCCCCCACTGCTACTCCCGTGGTGCTAATGATCACCAGAAAACGGGGAACCTGTATCTCCCCTTGTATTTCTGATAAACAGTTTTTGAGTTGCCAATATGAAACAGAGGCCAACAGAAGTGTAACTGTTGAGCTCAACATCAAATGAACATTTATAGAATGAACAGAGCAGTTGCTCTCTGAAATCCAGCTTTCAAAAGCAGCTGCCAAAGAATAAACGGGCAACTCCATTTCTGTTCCCACAAACAGCACAAAAGACTGGCCCATAACAACTATGGGAGCACAGCTAGAGGAACATTTTAAAAGCTGCATCCTAAAAGGTGCAAGAAAAACCACAAATAAACAAAAAAAGTCTGGGACATTTGTAGCTSACACTGGATAGAAAGAACCCTTCTAGTTCCACAACAGTGACCAAGGATGAAGAGCAAATGCACATCTGAGTAACAGTTGCATATACATGAGAACACGATGTCAATGCAAGATTAGCAGACCCCTATGGAGCTGTTCAAGGCACAAGTGGGTACATGCCAGCTCAGCACCAACATCCCCTCTCTAAGAGAAATGATAAAAAAGGAAGCAAAGCAGTCATCTCATTAAGAAAAGAGTTAAAGGCCACAGTGCAAGCATAGCAAATTGAGAGTGAGGAATAGGGCATGACTGCAAATACGCTGGCATGAAACACCATGGGGAATAAGGGCTGCTCGAGTTGCAAGACACTAGTGGCCAAAGAACTGGAAATGCARAGGCTGGTTTAAAACTGAAAATTGGAATGTACCTAACCAGAGGAGCAGAGAGCCARGAAAGAGGGCAACAGAGGCAAGTAAACTGCATAATGTGGTGCCCGTGACAACAMGGAAGAGGATTTGATCAATCCTATATTCCCAAATCTCAGTATAAAACTAGCGGAAATTGTTTGTCTCCTCCTGCTTGAGGAAGCAAAGGCATACTGCACAAACAGTTACTGTGTGACAAACTCTAGGTGTGGAGTTTCAGCAACAGAAAGAAAGGCCGCAAGCTAAGGAGTGATTTATCAAAAAAGTCTTAATTATAAGGTTTCATTTTAAACATTTCAATCAGGTTAGAAATASCTTCCAGAAATACCAATTTGCTGCATCAGAACAGCAGGCTATCTTTTCCTATTTATATCTATGTGACACTCAAAATCTAAATTCATYTTTCATGAGTCTCCCTGCCTCTTCTGCCATGCTGTATTTTATATAAATAAATAGCAATTTACATGTCAGTCAGAAAATTACAACACCAGCCCATCATAACAGGAGAATTTCAACTTGCTTTAACTGGGACTGTACACATCAGCCCTGACAGCAACCAGCTCTCTGCTCCCACAGTGAAACCCTGAAAGCAGGATATCAAATTCCAAATATTACATCACAAGAAAATCTCATTGGCATTCTTACCAGCTGCTTACAAGCATAGACAATATGAAAATTTATTGGCTTTCCTGGACAAAATATAGCTATAAATTCTAGCTTCATTCTCTTCATTTTCAAGGAGAATACTTTAATCACATCAAAAAAAATCTAAYGAATTTTTGTCAACAGAAACTTGAAGCAGGATTATCCCAGCTGCACTTCAGGAGCATTGAAAGCTTGTTTCCTGTTTCAAAGTCCAGTGCTGGCCAAAATCCACGCTAAAAGCCTAGGTTTTTGTCAGCTCATTGTACCCAGAGGGGTTTAAAGCACATCTTTTGGGTCGCTGTAAGGCAGCGCGGAGCAGGGCAGAGCTCGCTGGTGGCTGTGCATTTCACCTGCCGACGCTGCTCACCACAGCACCACAACAGGGCTGCCATAGCAGCTCGGGCTGAGGACAAGTATTTTCTCATAGCTAAACACMGGTGGACTCACAGCTGAAATATCCCTGAGGAGAGCACGTCTGAAGTTTGGTCCCTCACATGAGATTTGTCCCAACATGAAGCACGCATGTAAAGCACACAAGGAAGTTGCCTCCCAATCACACACATTTCTCCCTGTCTCAACTGACTGTCAAGCCAGCATAGGGTGAGGAGCTCARGCAGATCCATCCAAAGCTAGACCTGGGTGAAGGACGTGTTAGGAGAGCTAATGAACAACTTATAGCAGTACCAACCGATAGGTTGGTGTAGCAAAAAAAAATACAAAAAAAGACCTGCCAAGATTTGGAAAGAGAAGAAGCAACTTTTTGTCAGAACTCAGTATAAACATCTACACAATTGATAGGAAAAAACCCACAGGAGAGAACGTGAAAAATACATGATGACTGTTCTCTCTCCATTCATTTCTCTCAGCACCTGCTACCCATCTGTAACGTGTCTTTCATTCCACATACATTCTGCAAGATTTTCAAGAAGAGTTAAACATATTTTTAAGCAGCAGCCTAGTTGGCTAGTAGTAGCCAACCTGCACGCAATGCCCCACAGCTGTTGTCTTTCTAATCTCCTGGAGCATCACTTTCCATATGTGGCTATTGGACTTTGCACACAGAAATACCTGCCTAGAAACCAATCACTCTAATTAACTATTTCCCTTTTTTTTTTTTTTTTTGTTCTAAGTGGATATAATCCTTGACTGCAGAGAAATTTAAATCCAAAACTTGGCTAAGTACATAATTTAATACACTGCATTAGCTCACTAAATATTGTTAGTTTTCTTTGTATTGAACACTACACATATATACATGTACGCTGCTTGAGAGGAGCGCCTATCGGCCCCACGCCTTCTCCAGTAACAGGCTCAAGCATCCTTCAGCTCGTATCCTTCAGCAGCATATCCATAGCAACTACCTTTAAGCAAAGTTGTTTAATTGCACAGATAATACGGTACCTCATGCAACAACTCCTCTTTCTCCCCAATTCTGCTCTGCTTTTCACACAGCATGATGATAGACACTTGAGCAATATACACAGCTGTGCAACTCACCCTCCATCCCAGCTCTTGTGCTACAAACCTGTCCAGTTTTCCTAGTGCTTCAGTTCTCATTACTACTAAGGACCACAGCACCAGGCCCAGCTCTGCACAGCTGGGCTGAGGCACATTTAAGATCAGGCATCAAACACCAGGAGACCACTCTTTGCCCTGCATAGCCCCTTCACATGATGCCAGACTTAACCTTTAGGTAGAGGACAAAATTCTACAATAGTAGTAAATAAATGGAGCAAGAAAACAGAACCCTGAAGTTCTCAATGCCAAATGGCTCAGAGTAGCATAGAAAGTTTCTACAAGTTCCTATCTCTGATTGAAGCTCCAGTTCGAAAGAAACAAATCATTCAACTCCTATCCAGCTCAGTGTCTCTCTGGAGCTTTTACTGAGGATTAATTGCTGGATACTGACTTCAGCTTCTGTGCAGCAAAACACTTCAATCTCACAAACACCAATTTAGTTAAAAAAATCCTATTCAAAATAAGAAAAAAAGAAACCACGCACATACATTGGATTTCCATTTGGTCTCCGATCATGCTCTATGGTAACTGATATTCTGTGCAGAAGTCAATTCTTTGAAAAATGTTGTGTCTGAATTATTACTTATGAATCACTCACATAACTTGAAATTGAGCATTTTTTATCTTCTTGCAAATATTAAAACCATACATCAGAAGGATAATATTTAATTCTACTGAAATTTATATTTCATTTAACTTAAATCTTCATGCTGTCATTTTACCTTATTCTTCATTCTCTTTCACATAAGTAATGGTAGTTTTCCATGATATTGAAAGCCTTTTTGCCATTCATTCCTTAAATAATCCTTCCCTTCACTTAATATTTGTTTTTAAAAACATCTCTTTTAAAGAATAAGCTGACTAGACCAAACTAGAGCTAAGTCTGCAAATGTATCTCTTTATCCTGAGAAACCAGATGGAGTTTTATATATATATATGTGTGTGTGTGTGTATATATATATATATATATATATATATATATAAAAATTTGTGTGTGTGTGTGCTTCAAAGTTCCTTCCAAAGTTCTTTGGCAAGATGAATATCCCATTCCATTCCATCTCAGGGGCAAACTAAAGAAAAGCTTGTTGTTTTGAAGCTGATCATTAGCTAATAAAAACGAACCTGTCAGTAAATGGGAATTGGGAATATTCACRTAGGAGACTAACTTAAAAAYAGCAGTCTAGAATAATCTCAGATCTGTCAGAACTTACACATGTGAGTTCTCCTGCTAGAACTCAGATGACAACTTCTGATGTATTTTCAGTGTAGTAGCCATGCAGTTTGCATGAGACACCTTAGGAATCTCTCTGGGGCATGCAAATTCACCTTGTCCTTTCCACGCTCTCTGCCTCCTTGCCCCAAAGCCCAACCCAAGTAGCAATTCCCATGTTACTCAGAGAGTGGGCATCACCTAGGGCCAAGGCACCGGATTCAGCCGCAGGCRGAGGCAGCTCTCTTTTGTAAAGCAGTCACCAGACTGCCCCTTAGGCAGCTCCATACAGACGGTGCTGTTACAAACATCACAAACCCGTGCCTTTCTGGCCAAGGAAGAGGCTTTCTGCTCATCTCTGCACCAAGCTCAATGTGGCCATCTCAAGCAGTTATTATATCAAATGAGGAAGGAAGGAACAGCCAAAAAGTCCTAGTATGATTGCCTCTGGTAGTATATATCCACAAAACTCCCTATATGCCTACTCAGACAAAAAAAAAGTTAGCAATTTATAGTGAAACTAAGGCTGCCATATTCAGTACTTACCCTGTTGCATTAAGGAGAAATTTGTTATAGCTTTCTCTTCTTGAAAAAAACAGCCTCTACTGAAAAAGTGACTTGTACTGACCTTTTAAGACAGATACAACCTCTGCTTAAATCTTGAAAATATATGAAAGCCGACCTTAGCAAGCACAGAACTTGTATTACTTGCCCCTGCCACTGCAGTAACTTTCAGTCTCAACTGTAAAGTCCTCACTTGAAGGCAAGATCTTTCAATCTACACAGACGCTTTCCTCCAGGCATTTCATGAAGAACGTTTTAATGGAAGAGACAGAAAACACGTGAAATGAAACTAAAAAAATGTAATGGTTTAAAATGAAAACATTCATATATGAAGCTTTACTCTATTTCCTCTCCCATAAGCAAATTGGAATATGCATATCTCTAGGTTTAACCATGATCCTACAAGCTTGCATGTTCTGTAGTTGTCTTGCTTTCCAGAATAAGGTCTCCTCAGAGTCCAGCAGGCTTTTCAAGATACAGCCAGAATCCTATTTCTGCAGCTCTTGCCCCACCAAACTGTACATTTGCTTGCAGCTCTAATAACTGCCAAGTGACTCGTGTCTGTTCAGAAATTAGCCAGTAATCCATCCATGCCTCTCTCCAGGCTCTTCCCATTTAAGCAAAACAACTAACTCCAGCTTCTGGCAGCGCTGAGACTTGGGGCTGTCGAACGTCTCATGGCACTGGTCTCTCAAACAGGCTCTACTGCTACTCTGATATGAAACTGCCAGCTCCGTGCCTGAAAGTGCACAGTGTGCATCTTCTAAAATGTAGCACCTTGCATAAATTGTCTGCACAGTGTCCTTAAGTCTCAGTTAATTACACAAAATGTAAATGGAGCCTAAAAAAGCCACTCACAGAATGCCAGGAGAATAAAACTGTTGTCGTCAGTCTCTTGAATATCTCCACTACAGAGCTACACCTGGGGGAAGGAAGGGATCTGAAGCTGAAAAGTGCTAAACAGCAGGTGAAAAGCAGACACGTCAAGTCTTTTGGCAATCAGTGGCATTTCCAAGCAGCAGGTTCCCATGGCGCTGTTCCTCAGGGCAGGCAGAACACCAAAGTCTGTGGTACTGCTAGAGTTTGCCCGCTCTGAAACAGAGTATTATTCTACACCCTCCCAGAAGTTACCATCCCCTTCTACAAGGAATCTGCCGTTCCCACAAATTCACCTATCRTATGTATTACATTAGTTATCATGCTGTTGCAAGCAACCATTTCTTTCTGGGAAACATGTAAAATGTAAAGTATTTTCCTGCAAAATACAGCACTTGTTTTTCCTATGAGTAACTAATGCCAAAAGAACATGCTGCTGACATGAAATTATAAAGACAAAAGAGRGGGTTCAATCTAAAATTCTCAGGTCAAGGACTAAAAGATTGTGCATAAAGCACAGAGGAGACTCATCTAACAGCTGATGAACTAGCAAGCCCAGCATAGAAATCAATGTCAATAAATGTTAGCCTCAAYAGTGAAATACCTAGCTAAATATCTAACAGGAGTAATTTTTAGAATACTAGAGCTAGGTTTAAACCAAGCATTCCAACCTCCTGCTAATAAATGCAATTCTGTTACTTGTATGCTGCTGAAAGCATAGTAAAGCTTGTTAAAAACAAAAGAACAGTATAGATTAAGGCACTGAGATTCTGAGATCTACTGGCTTTTCATTAGTCTTCTACCTCACATATTCGAACAATGCCAGAACTGTGCAGGCCTCTGCATATGTATTAGATACCATTCTACAGCCACTTCTTGCAAATATTCATGATTGCATGATGTGAAATGGTGGAGAATTGGTAGGTCAGTCTCTTCAGCCTCACTGAGAGGCTATATTCTGTACAAATGCAGTATTCTACTTTGCAAAAAAATCACCATGGATAAAAAAAAAAGCCTCTCAAAAATAAAAAGCAAGATCCTAGAGATTGGAAATAGCAAGAAAATAAGACATTTGTATTCAGAGAGCAAAACAAAAGGGTGAGCAAACTCCTCTCTTGATGCCTACCCTGCACCGCCCCGAGTGACCCAGCGTGAAACAGCTGCCCCCGGGGCTACTGCCACATGAATCACTCTGCACAGGGGCCCGAGGGTCGGCCCGGTGCGGGGCCATACGCGGCCCTGAGGGCTGCCGGCCTTCTGCCAGCCCGCAACGCGAGGGAGGGAGAGTGGAAGAGCGTTTTTCTTTCTTTATTTTTCCTTTTCTAACTTTTTTTTTTGGTTTTGTTTTGTTTTTAAGTATGAACTCAGTCAGATTCAGCTTTCTGGACAACACATTCATCAGTGAGAAAATAAAACCCTATTCACAGCTCTCAATAAAAGAAATGGTGCATAGGATATATGAATCCATAGGGATGAAGGTGGGAGAAAAGCAGCCTTTCCATCTTTCCAGAGAAACTCATAAAGGTTACAAACAAGGGAGAGACACAGCCACTCCAGAAGAACACTTTCCAGCAGCTACTCTGCTCCTTGAAATAAGAAAAATACAGGGATTTAACACCAAGCCTAGCAATAACTAGAGCATAAATACAATTTCTCTCTTGATCATTTTTACCAGAACTACAAAATAAATAGCACATGGTTATTAAAAAGGAATCATAATTATCAGGTGAGTACCAAGTCAGTAAGTAGTCAGTGGGCCCTGTACACATGGTTATTAAAAAGGAATCATAATTATCAGGTGAGTACCAAGTCAGTAAGTAGTCAGTGGGCCCTGTACACATCAGCTAAGCTCTAGGTGCTATATGGCATATTGTGAAATATGTATTAAATAAACATAGTTCTTGATAGCACAGCCATAAATGCAGCAGGTCTTCTTTCAGCTCTAACTTAGGCAAAGAGGAAAACTTGCACAAAATCAAAGCTAAAAGATGTAAAATGAACACCAGATAACATGAGCACCTGCTTTGCAAGGATAGGACTGTTCTCTCGCTGACAATTACTCACCTGTTGCCAATGAACCAGGCTGCCTTGTGCAAGGCCCTGCCAATCTATATGCGGGGTCTGGCAAGGGACAGGCTCTGGTAAGGCACTTTAACCACATCCTTGCCCTCCCCATAGGTAAGTAAGACCAAAAAGCTGTTTATTATCCATTGAATGAGAGATGCACCAAAATTTAAGTCATACCTAACATAGTTCAAGAGTCTTAATTGAAAGGCTGAATAAATATTAGAGCTGATTAAAAAAAAATCTAGATCACCTGCTTTATGGGGAATTCCAGTAGTGAAACATTCGTTTTGTTCTGAAGGAGAATTTTGACTGCAGCAGCCAAAAATTCCTCCCCCAAAGCAAAACCAAAAACCTCAAAAATTTTTTTAAAGCCACTGAGCACCTGCTTCATTCCAAAACTACAAAAGATTTCCAGTTACTAGTGAGGAACAATGTTCTCTGTCAATGAGACTTTTGCCATGATTGACAAGTTCCACAAAATATTTTGCTTTCAAMAACATTAAGAGTTAGAATAAAAATCATCAATTTATTTTTCCATCATGCTCCACTAAATGTGCTTTACTTGAARCAAACAGCAAACAGCAACCAAAGCAGAGACAGAAGTACCTGTGATTAGATTCAGATGAACGAATACAAGCATCAAACTCCATCTTAACTGTTGCAGSTGAATATTATACATTCCAGAGCAGAACAGTACATTTCAACTGTGTATCTGTTCACCTTAAACCATCTTCTGTTTCAGAATTATTTAACTGATTTGTAGCAGCAGAAGAGTCAGAGGAACTGCACACATTTTGCCTTGTTTTGCAGTCTTTTCAACTTGCAAAATTATTTGCCAGGGCATAACTTGACACCATGAGGAGCTGAAATACTTTACGGCCACACTGCTCGAGAGTAAATCACTGTACAGGGCACAAAGAGATGACAAAGTGGGCACTGAGTAACACCTGAGGCGGGATATGTGGAAGCTCCATTTTTTGCTGATTTCTGAGGCAGAATGTGTCAGCACGTCTGCTCCCCAGCCGGTGGCAGGGAGCACAGGGCAGCTCCTCAGTGCCCACTCCAGCCCTGCTGCTGCCTCTGCAGAGATGCCACCGAGCCAAGTCCTCAAGAATACAGCAAAGACAGCCCATGAGCTGCAGGCTCCGTAGCCAGTCCTGCCCTGTGCCAACCACACCCGGCAGATGCCACAGCTGAGGGAGCTCAGTGGCCCCGTGGGAGACCTCAGTGAGCAGCAGAGGCTTTAAGTGAAAGTGTATTCAGCATTTTTCATTCAATTTACCTTCATTGTTTCAATTTAATTCATTACTAATGAAGGAACATTTTAAAAACGACCTGATTTATGTTTATTAAGAAGCTGAGCAGAGCAGAAAGCCTGGGATTAGCCCCAGCAACCAATGAATTGATTTGAAGAGCAGAACAAAAGGTGAGCAGATATTTGGAAGYCCTGTTAAATCTAACCCTGTGGCTGCTCTCATGAATGCTCATTAGCAGCCTTTCTCTAGTCAAGGAAAGGCGTATGTAAGGCCACCTTTCTCTCCTGACGCCCCTTGCAGAGCTCTGAAAAGGGAGTTGTCTCRGAGGGAAAGCAGATTTGTTTCTATTTTACTGTAAAAGGAGGGCGAGAGACGGCTCTCAACTCCCCTTCGCCCAGAAYGGAACTATTCCTTGCAAATTAACCTGTTGTTCCACAACTCACCAGGCAGCCTCGAGCACACCCTGTGCGCAATTCCAGGGAGGTTAGCAACAACGGGAGGCAAACATCMAATTTGTTGGGTTTCCTCATACATTCCACACTCTTAGTAAATATCTTTATCACTCATGCTCCCCTTTTTCCAGAGTTCACCATCTCTTAGCTAAATACTCACTCGGGCAACTACACTTGCTTTACTTAGAAGTCCCCCTGGGTTTCAGACTTTCTGGATGTAGGAGATATTGCTAAAAGTTGAACTGAATGCAGCAGATGCCATGTTTCCCATTACCATTACAGGYGTTAGTAACTCCTGACACTGAGTCAACTGCAAATCCTGTAACACTATCACTGATCATGAGAACACTATCTATCCCATGCAGAAAAATTGGCCACTACATTTCTGCACGGAGCAGTACAGCTGTTAAACCGCCCTTCATTTCAGAGGACTCCTCTGTCAAACTYGCCATCAGCAAGAGATTCTTGCACATAGTAAAGCTCAGTGGCAGGGATTCGAGCTTGTTTTCCCTCTGAAAGGCAATGCACAGACAATATCCCTTTACTAATTTCAAACAATTTGCACTGCGTACATCCTTTTGGCTGGCTAAACTCTTTATATAAAGAGCCTTGGTTAATCCCGACTGTCAGGGCTGTAGTGAAGAACAGTTTTCTATGGCTTCCCAAAGAATGTTTTAATTATCATTGAAAGGTATGGTTTGTACCTTTTAATCCTACCTTTCAAGCAATTACTAAATGATTGCGACTCACTTCCAAATAGCTGCAAGCTGCCAAATCACTGCGAAGGATGTTATTGCTGCTCCAAGGCAGCAACAGCGAAAGCTACTGGCCTGTGATTATCTGCTTTCCTCCTGTGCACTTCAGTTCTTAGTGTATTACACAGATGGCAAGAGTGCAGTTACTCTGTGAAATGCATACTAAAACTGAAAGAAAGTAAAAGCCAAGAGAGTCATGTGTCAGCTTAAAAACAAGAAATAGTTCACCTGCATCTACTTAAAAAAAAAATAATATTTGAGTATCTTTAAGTGCAAAAGTAAACATCTGAACATTTCTCTGATAGCGATCCTTGCCTAGATATAATCCTATATAAACCTGAAAAGATCCTCAGCTACATATATTCTCTATATGATTAGGAAAGCTATTCAGGACTTCCCCATGCTGCTCAACTTTTGCACACATTAGATGTGTTTGCTTTTACATTTTTAAATAGCTCCTAGAAGGAAACGGCAAGGAAGCGCAGCTGGGCAGCTCGGGCCTTGCCCTCGGTGCTTCCCACTCACCTACCGCTAGGTGAGCCGGTGCCTCGGGCCGAGCCCGAGCGGGGCTGCGCCCTCTCCCTTCCCGTCGCAAGCTGTCCAGGACACACTCAACACACAACATGGTGACAGAGGAGTCAGATCTAGCCTTAGCTTTGTGCCTAACACAGATCTCAAAACACGGTTATTTATCCTAAATGATTGAGCTRTTTTCTCTGCTAGGTGCAGCAAGTATTAAAGGCAGCATCAGAGAGAAGACAGATGCAATAGCAAATAAGGATGGGGGAAGAGAGGGAGAAAAAACAAGACTAACAAACATACACCTAAAATAGCTCTTTGGAACACATTTTTATATATTTTTATATATATTTATATATACATTTATATATAGTATATATATAGTATATATATATAGTGTATATATATATAGTATATATATAGTATAGTATAGTATATATAGTATAGTATAGTATAGTGTATATATATATAGTATATATAAATGTATATAAAAATATATAAAAATATATAAAAATTATATATATATATAAACTTTGCAAGCTACCATGAGCACAGAGCCAAATTATATATTTGAACTGAACTAAAACAACACTTGTTATTTATTTGTCAAACAACTAAAATCCACGTGATCCATGGAAGGAATAGATTATCACAGAGTACATATTATTATCTATATGTTTGTTTTGCCAAAAGAACAAATATACCCAACAAGGAGTACATGCCATGGAAGCTACTCTTACAGGTTCCTGGCTTTCCCCAACAGAGTTCAGGGTTAGAAATAAAGGCAGTAGCATATATCATCCAAAYGACTTCTACAATCACACTGCTATAGCACTGAGGAATCATCCCTGCTTACTGAACTGAGACAGAAGAGGTTACAAGTCTGCTTTCTAAACTAATATATAACTAAGAACAAGATATGTTCAAATGGTAGCATAGACACTCCTTACTATTAGAAGAGCTTGAAAGTAGCAATTATTCCTAACAGATATGCTTATTGTATGTTTAAAAAAAACCCCACCACCAACAAAGCAGACTTTCAGCATCAAARGTAAAGATTTTCTTTTTTTGGTTTGATAACTGTTTTAAGTTATAGAATCACAAGAACAAGTCTGATCTTTAAATGAGCACGTGAGGTTATGTATTTTAATAACAGTCCTYGTTAAATCTGTGCATGCATAGCCTGTAAAGATGCCCAGCAGGCTATGCCAGTAGGTCCTTAGGTTATTTCTCAGTCACTTTGGCCAGCATCAGAAGTCGGTGGTTAGTGTCCTTCCAAGACACTCTTTTCCRGGAAGAACAAGATAACGAAGCAATGAAGCAAAAAGAAGGGGACTGCTAATGCTCCCCCCACTTAGGATACTGGAAAGCTCTTCCCCTGACTCTAAGAGGGGAAAGTCTTCATCGCATCTACAGCATCTGTCCCCTAACCAAGAAGTGTGTCTTTGCTGTAGCTTTACCAGCTTCTCATCCAGTCTAATTCTAAAACTGACTAAGCAATGAGGTTTCAATTCTTCCCCAGGGCACCATTCATGCAGATAATGGTTCTCACTATGAGGAAATTCCATCCTAAATATTCACCCTAAATGCCATGCCTTGCTTTATTCCATCGCATTAATTACTTTATCTGTGACAAATAAACCAGTTCTCTACCCCTGCTCTCTCCTCAGTTCAGTCTGTGCAGCTCTGTTTGGAACAGACTTCATCTCATTTTCAAAATCTTTGTCTTGGAGACATCTACAATCCAGCAAAGAGGTATTAGAAGAGGGATTTGCTCACTGGTTAATATTAAGGTTCCCAAAGTATTGCTGCTATATCACACTGTAATTAGTAACTACTATTACTTTATTTTCCAGGTTTATACTCCAGATCAGTCTTCTCAAATTGTGTTTTGTTTTCAAACATAAGTCCCCAAGTGAAACACTTTGTTTTCCAGTTATACCACTACATCTCTATCCTCAAGTTATTTTCTTGTCTCTAGCAGTCTAGAGGTGACTGCTTTTGCATATATTAGTGCTGCAATCCAGCCCTCCAGAGGCAGAAGCACATAGGCAACTCTTACAAGTATGAAGTGAACCAGCTAATTAAGTTCCCAAGAAGCAGAATTTTGAATTCAGTGAATCTTCGAGCAGACAGAAACGATGCTTCTTTTTAAAAGTTACAGAAAAAAAAAGGTTTCTACTAGAAAAGTATAGTACTTTGTTAAGAMGAGGTTTTTCATTTTAAAGTTCCTMAAGTTTCTTCTAACATTTTAAATGTTAGGATTAATTAMATTAAATGTTAGGATAGGAAAGTAGGGTACGAAGTGCCTCCTYTGCACGTCGCCTGCAGAATTGCCCTCACTGTGTTTGGGAAAATGGGGTAGTACCTTGAGTATCAGCACTCTGCCCCCACAACACAGCTACAAGSTGCTCCACCTGCCCACTGGTTGACCTCATTATTTCTTTTCACTAAAGCAAATTCCTCATCTGAAATAGGCAACTCTCCGAGGTGCTGAGAAGCCTGTATTTACCCAGCCTGAAAAATCACAGATATTTTCTTGAAAGAGCTGAATCGTTCAGGAGAAAAAGTTCATTTCTTCTTCCAGCCCCAGGACAGCTGCGAGTCCAAAGTAATTGCTAAACATGATGAAATTCCTTTAGATACACAAAAACAAAAGAAAAAAAAAACCAAAACAGTCTCTCTGCAGCAGGATAGCAATAGAGAAAATAAGCTTCTTTATATCTTTTTACTCTGTTGTATTTAATTTTTGCTCTTGGGACAGTGATTGTTATKCAATTGCTATATATATGTCATATATCACAATCACTAAATCCAGAGATTTATAAAAATAATCCTGCAAAAGAGTTTATAAAGCCAGTGAGCCCAGGTCCAGGACAGGATCAACTAAAATAACTCCTTTCTGATATTTTCAGATCTCCAGTCAGAGACCATGGCCTTCCTGTCAACCACAACACTATGGTCCATTCTCCCCCCGCCACAACTCCCAGTAGGATTGACTCCCCACCTAGAAATAGAACTGATTTTCAGTTGAAAATGGAGGGACATTTGCAGCCCATAGTTTGCAATTCAATGAAACATAAAATATATATACATGAAGAGGAACGTACTACTGTAGAAAGAATCTATTTGAATCAGTTGCAAGTCACAGCATTACATTCCTTTAAAAGGCTCTTACTAGGCAGCAGAGGCAGCTGCTCTTTGCCCCGTCTGGGGCTGGCAAGGACGAGAGGGGAAAAGGCTTCACACACTAGAGCAGGAAAGGCTGGAAAAGGTATCAGATTCAGCCAGCAACAGAGGCAAGACCAGGGAGGATGGAGACAGGAGCACACACAGGCCTGGGAGTCTGAAATGATGCAGGGAGTGAGCTTTTATAAGCACCATAAAGGTGCAATTTTTTTCCCCCTGTCTACCAAAGGGTCTTGGAGTAAATGCAGAAGCTCTGTGTGGTAGGACATAGTGGCAGGGAAGAGTTAATTGCAGTCCCCACCATGTTCTGTTTCATSTGCTCACTGAACTGCTTTTCAGTTCAAAAGGCCCTCATAAATCTCTATTTTATATTCAAATAAACCTTGATTTCTGCATCTAAAGGCTGCTTTTTAGGTCGCTCTCATTAAGATTTATGTTTGCTTACCCCAAAGGCATGGGATTTCATCCCATATGGGCAGAAGTACAGCCTGGGAGCGTGTTTCTGTGCGCCACTCCTATAGCAGTTTCTAGAAGCAATTATTGCAGTACAGCAGAACACAAAGTGAGCAAAGGTGATTTTTGGAACAGCCTGTAATTCTGCAGGCTGCACTTCCACCCTGGCAGCAGAGACCTGCTGGTAGCCTCCACAGAGCCTTTCCACTCAGGTTCCAAGCATGCGGCACTGCGCTTTTCAGGAGCTAGAGAAAAACTTGCTGGATTTTCCTGCTGCTCTCAAATCACAGCCTGGGGTGTAAGAGCCAGGAGAGCTGAAAAGTTCTGCAGCTTGTATAAGACACCACCTCACGGGCCAGCTTCTACTTTTATCACATGCAGAGCCTTTCTGAAGTTTACACTCGCTTCTGGGGACTGCCCTGCAGTGCTAAATAGAGCCCTGAAGGTCACCTCATCCCCAGGCACCTGCCCTCCGCTCACGGGTACAAGGCTGCCAAGGGAATGGGAAACAAGAAGATTAAAGAAGCAGATTAAAAAGCTCACTGGATCCTGGCAAGGCGACTGGGAAACAACAACCCGGCCATGCCATGTGATTCCAGAGCACAGAGCTGTTCTGGATGGCATGGCAGCAAGATGTCAAGACCACATTTCTGCGGAGCTACTTCAAACCTTTCCAGGCAGAGAAGACAGGGTGATACTGATGATGAAGCATCCACGTTCCACTTGCTACAGCACAAAGAAATCGGAGGCGACATCTTCATTACCATTACTGCCCTGCAAGCTGCATTAAAATTATCTAAGACAGATTAGCACACAGTACCTGTCTTCTTGCTTCACAGGCATGTCTTGATGTGCAACTAACGAACATGCTTTTGGTGTCACATTTTAACTCCAAGTGGAAGAAAAATCTCACCTCTTAAAAAGATGCATAGAAGCTTAGACACAAAGTCAGACTCTAAATAGACTTTGAGTGTCTAAACATCCCAGTAGATGGACTTTTTGATTTTTGATATTTTAAAAAATTGCAGCATTACTTCAGTAAGTCAAGAGAGACTTCTTCCATTTCATCAGGTGGTAGAGGCAGAGAGTTTGGGGATTATTAGTCCTCTACACAATCACCAGACAGTGCTTGCATCTTACTTCTTTCTTAACCAGCACTGTCCTGAAACAACTGTAAGACACAAGCCTGTGTGTGCTATAAAGGAAAAAAGCCTATACATTTCCATGGGGATAAAAAGGACAAGATATTAGAAAAATGTAAAACCACTCTCCCAAAACATGTAATTAATAGGGAATGATTGCCTCTATGCTCTTAAAAAAAAAAAAAAGAAAAACTGTAAACATATTGATATAGAACATTTTAGAGTACTTTGCCAGGATACAGAATAAAGTAAAAGTAATTATGTGTTCAATTCCCAATTCCAATACCTATTAGAACACAAAATTGTAAATTAATACTTTTCTTTTTTTCAAATTAATACTGATTGCATTTAACTTTACCAATTCCGAGCAAATAAGTTGCTTGCAACCAAGTCTTTTCTTCCCAGGCAGTCCTACACTATGCAGAGGGAAGTTGTGCTGCCTAAATCTTGTTGCAATCAAAGTGAAAAAACTTTTTGTAGAAAAACTTTTTCTGAAAGTCCATAAAAACAGGAACACTGCTTTGCACCATAACATTTTTGCTACATTATGCATCACAGCAGATAATTAGAGCCACAGGGTAAGGCAAACTCATTGTTTGCTGCACATAATGTTTACAGTTAAAACATACAGAGAGGATGAGTGGTTTTCATAGTCATTAGGATGTTTAATGTTGCTCTGACAGATGTTTTGGGGAAAGCAGTTTGAGAAACCAATGGAAAGATGCTTAAGCAATAATGTTGATGCCTTTTTCTCCATTTTATAATGGTCTCTTGGAGGCATAAGGGTTTATATACGTGAGCCCGAAGTTTAGTTCTGAATCGATGCTTCACTGCCAGTGCCTCAAAACATCCCAATATTGAGATTTTTCATTAGGCTTTTACGTCAAGTTTCATTCTTTTCAGTAAAATTTTATTTTTAGAGTGTTTTGAATAGAGTAACCTTGTAAGAAACTCAGCCTGTGACTTGGTTCTCAATACGCCATGAATCTCTACCAACGTCACTTACTGGGAAAAGAATCTCAGTCAGGATAAAATCCCCCAAAACACATATAGTGTGGACAGCTCTTCTTCACAATACATCATTTCTTCACAACATGTGGCTCTATTTTCTCTAGAACACTACGAGAATCACTATATCCCACCTCTGCTACTTGCTTGTTTAGTCCATAAGCTAGTACAAAAKAAATCTTAATTTTTACTCTTTTTATTCAAATCTTATTTTGTTCCTAATCTCTTCAAATACCCACTTTCTCAACAACAGCTACTTTCCACCACTGCCCTGCAAGATTAAATGGAGACTATGCACACTGACGCTGCAAAAGCATTTGAGTCAGCAGTCAGGGTAACACAGGGGCTAAACACAACCCTTTTGCCAGACTCCAAGTATTTACATGCAATATATCTTAAGGTCTCCTGAAGCCCATCTTACTGATAACAGCATTCTGGCAGCATTTCTCTTGCTATACTAAACTGTTGCCACCTAGGGCTGCTAGCAGTTTCCAATATCCTTCCTCCTTCCTGTCCCTTAGTGCTATAGTTTTACTCAGAAGGTATTGGAAGCAGTTGAAACTGAGAAGTGATTTAATGAATTAGAGAACAAGCTCAGGACTAAACTGATGCAAACGTCAGGGGCTAATTTTAAACACCAGAACCTCTCTCCTAGTCCTCTGTAGAGGACTAGGCTAATCTAGTTTTCCTTGAATACACGATCACAGCTTTCTAGTCTTGGAAAGTACCTCCACCTATACGAGCAAACAAGAAACAAACTCTACACAGACAAAAACAATCCAGTCACTAAATAATTGATTATTGTGAGTKATTATTTTAAGTCATGTGAAAAGCAGATCCATGCCACAGATCTATGGGTATTTTCCTTTCAGACAGGCTATAGCAAGCACCTAAAATAACAAAAAGATGTTGAAGCCACACTATTTTCAGTGTAGGTGACAGGTAGGTGACATTTTCAGTAAGCTGGCAAGAATAACAGAATGTGCTCTCTAAAAGATAGTTTTGCTTCAGTAAAACACCAGATCATCTTTTCCCACAATTATGGATCAACGCATAACTGGCAGGGAAAGCAAGAGGCATGACTATAAGATTTTGCAGATGAGAAAGCAAGGAAACTCACAGAGTCAGAAGTGTGGAGCTCACTCATTGTTACTTGTGTGTAGAAGAGGCACACAGTCTGCACCAGGGAGATGAGCACAAGGAGAAGTCCGCAGTGTCTGGAAGGAAACAAAACCGACCAGGCTCCTCATTGGTCTATGAACTGTTTGCCACTCGCATGACATCTTTTCAGACCAACAGCTTTACAATTTGAAATTTCCTTAAAAGCCCCTCTGTCCGGATCATTTCACACCTGCTCTATGACACTCAGCAAATTCCCAAGCAACATGTCTTTATTGACTGACTAAAATGAGCCGTAGTAACAGTTGCCTTTACACATAGCCCAAAGAAATACATTTCTCTACCTTGAGTTTAATTTCAGGTTATTCATTACACCTCAAGCAGGAATTAACAACAGAAAGCTAAGGAAAAAAAAGCTCTTCAACATGTAAGAGAGATTTGGGAGGTACCTGCAGAAGAAAAAACAGCAGCTGGCTCTTTTGCAGCTGAGGAACATAGCACATGGTCTGGTTTAAAAGGACAGTTCAAGTGGTATTCTGGGAGAAGAAAACTCCACTGGAGGAACAGATAAGGGATATTATACAAGCTAGTCAATCATTAAGACAGCTTCACTTTTTCTTTTTTTTTAAACTGAACATTGCCAACATATCTGGTAGCATTTCCAAAAGGAAAATATTCCTACATCAAGTAAAAGTAATATATGCAGACTTTTCAGTAGTTCATAGCTGATCAAGTATTTTGCAATTCATCATTGGAATATGATTTCTATCATTTATAGAAATACATTGATTATTTCACTTTGTAGATTTGCTATCTAAACTAGCATTGACACGTTACGATCACTCAAAATTTGCATCATTTGTGTTCAGCTTCCATTATAGGAAACAGCATGTATTTGGGAAAATTACTTAATTAAATTCAAGGGGAGAAAATTATAGAAGCTGTTCACTGTTGCTGGCAACCTGCTTTGGATCCCTACTGAGCAGGAAGTGATTTCTGCCCGCTTATTAATAATGCTTCCTGAAGCTTGGCACATGCTTGTAAGTAGTAAGTCGATACAAGGCAGCAGAAAGAACTTGAAGTTTTTGCATTTGACATTTCTGTTCACAAAAAGGAAAACAAAAACTCAGCCAGATCTTTTGAAGATGTCAGGCACTAGCATTAAGAAGAAGAAAAAATTCTTCTTACAGTAATAGCATTTGCAGAACATACATTATATTGTCACCACGATATTAGCCAGCATCTTTTCCAGCTGTGGCATTATCACAATATTATTTATGCCTTTATTTAGTGTCCAGAAAACTGACAACTGAAAAAAGAGGGGKTTTTTTCCATTAAAATTTGTAAGCTACTCTTTCTTCCTGCAGTTGCTAGATCATATATAAAATCCTGAACTAGGTTCCTACACAATGACAAGATTGGAGATATGAGATTGATGGAAAATTCTTACCTTTTGTTTACAGTTCTGTTTTCCCCATTTCCAACTTCAGAATTACCCAGACTGATTCTTAAACTTTATATATATACATGTATATATAAAAAATTTGTTCCATTTAAGGAAGCGTGGGTTCATAAATGCCTTAAAGACAACTTAATACTATCGTTAAAGCGACTTACCTAAGGACTTCRGCATCAGAACCCAACCCTAGAATGCAAGAGGAGAGAAAGAGCAGGAGAGCAACAGCCCTTTTTCCAGGCTCATTCCCTGCTTAAATTTTGGGGATTTTTTTTTYCYT
>PTEX01000370.1:391358-438558 GCA_003342815.1 Eudromia elegans | reverse complement strand
AAAAAAAAAAAAATCCTTCTTCATAACTGGTGCAATGTTTACATASAGTACTCATTAAAAAAACCCACAAAAAAAAACCAAAAAAAACCCCACCTCCACACACCTAAAATGAAAAAAAATTGACTTAGCTCTCTTGTTTTTTTTTTTTTTCCCTCCTATAAAATGCCCTGGAATATATAATGACTCTTTGTCTTCTCCTCTGTTTGCCTTTCTGTTTGTGCTGTGTATCTTGTTCCCATTCTATCAATTTTTAATATATACTTTCATACTAATCAACACCAATACAACACTAATCCTCACTTTCTCTTGCCCCCTTTCAATTCCTGCTGTCTTTTCTTTCCCCTCCCCAGTAGAATTCCCTCTGCTTTTCCCAAGGAGAACATGTTTACCAAGGCGTGCTGTGAGGTGAGGCAGGCACCTGCACCAGCCTGGGAGCGCTCAGGCACTTAGACACCTCCTTCCCTACCTTACTGCTGCATGAAACTCTTCCTCTCCCTACTCCTTGCACAGAGAAAAAGAGGCCWGGACTTGAAGTTCAGAGCTGCAAACTCGACACAAGTGCCAGCTGCCCTCAGTTCTTGCCCTCACCCATTTCTGTCTGCCAAAGCTGGGCCTCTTGATCCGGCTGCATCCTAGTCTCTTACTACAACAAGGTCAAGGCCTTGATTTCCTGAGGAAGAAATCCAGGATCAGAGATAAGACAACTGAAATTAGCACTTCTTTAATACAAACCAAYAGGGCCTGAAGACAGTCCATCATGGGCACTGACTGGTCACTCTGTACCCAGTCTCTAGCTGGTTAGTTCAGATCAGCTTTGATAGAGAAGCATTTGGCAGATTTTCTAAAATTTTACTTTATCCACACAAAGAACAATCCCACCAACAGAAAGTTCAAGGCTGTAAGACTTCATACGTATCTCAGCTTACTTCTGTGTTGCTTATAAATGCAAATATGTAATATTCTCCACACATTTACAAGAACTGATATAAAAATATGTATTTAGATGTGCAAATTGGAATTAGCCTGCTATAAATAGGTTTTTTTTCCTTACACACAATGATTCTAAAAATACTTAGGATTTACCTGCTTTGGAATTACTCAAGGGTATTTATACTGTCACCTAGGTAAGCACTCAGGAGTAATAACAGGCACAATATAGACTTCCTCCATATTACAGGGAAGCTATTCCAAAATGTGCCTCTCCTTTCTCTTGTGCCAGCTGGAAATCCTGACTAGTTCTGGAAAAGGTCTCTTCTATGGCAACAGATGCTGATGAGTTAGCAATAAACTATTCACTGAAGAAGCTTACAAGACACTGGCCCCAGTGACTCACACCCACTCCAACAGCAGCACTTTCCTCTCTCACCATTGAAAATCCACAGGCTCAGGCATAGCTCGAGGCATTTAAGAGAGGATATGCAAACCATTACACAAATCAGGCTTTTTTTACCTCTTTTCTCATGATTCATGAAATTTTAGGGGGGGGTCCAGTTGTGTTAGAAAGAGCAGCATTACTCAGCAGCACTGAAATTTGAGGCACACTGTAAGTCAGCCCTGCTGCCCAAAGGAAGCAATCCCGCTCTCCCAACTACTCAGGATTCATCCTACAACCCTCCCTTCTGAGATAACGTCTGGTTGGAAAAGTTACTCGCCAAGCAGCTGTATAAATGTTTGTACTGACATGGCTACCAAGACGGAAGCAAGGCGCTATGGCAGAGAGAGAGTGTAGGACTGCTTTGGGTGGCAGCAGCAGCAGTGCTATCTATCAGGGCTTACCTGTTCACCAGCTATTCGGTGTGTCCTGTATAATGGCTCTGGACACTTGAGTGATCCAATGTAAGATGCAAGAAGAGCCTGGGCAGTCTCTAGTTTTACACCATGATGCGCTCTCACTTAYGTACGGGTGCCACATGCGACGGAGAGGACACGATGGCCTCCTCCTGAAAAACTTGAATACCATTCTCATCASGTCGGTTTCCTTTGAATGTAGCTCAAAGGCACCAGATTCCTAAAGAAGGATCATKAAATTTCACTTTTTATTTAACTCAGTAATTCATCCTTTGTGCTTAGGGAAAACACCACTGAAATGCTCTTTGAGAAATAAGACTTCAGATGTACCCACTGACCTGTGGTTAGAGCACCTACTAACCACAGCACAGGGCGACTGAAGTACTGCAGGGCACAGAACCCTCAGGTGCCAAACTTCAGTAATTACGTGTGTCAGGCAAATTTCTATGCATTCTCATAGCTTTTCTGTAAAATTATTCTATTTTAAGCCTTTTGGATTCTTAAGTTTTAGCTTCATGAATACAGTCACTCTGATGAGTGTAAAATGGTTTTAAGATTTTATGTCATTGCTACCAGCATTATTTTAAAGTGAAAAAATCATTGCTTCAAGCCTTTTCCTACAGAGGTTATGAGTTGACCCTTCAATAAACGATAACAATCGTTTATTGCATCAGCTTAGCACAACGTCTGGCCAAAAAMACTCCAAATCATCTGTTCAAACAAAGCTAAACTAATGAACTAACTTGATCAGCTTGAGTGACTAATTCATGTATTAAATTTTGGGTTGGATCAACTTGAGCTAGTAACCCATATGTCATTGCCAAGGTTGGTTTCAGTCCTTGATTTCTATGTACTTTCTCAACATATACTGTAATCATTCAAGTAAATTAATCTTAAAGTCTAATTTAATCTTGCTTATTATGCATTGTACTGGCATGTTAGTATTTCACTTTCTGACTGCTGGTTTCTGATGCTTTTATATTAATATAAAAATCCAGAAAAATATAAACCTCCTTTTTTATATAAGCTTACATTCAAACAATAGAACATTTCCTTRATCTCCACTGCAGTCACCCTCACATTTTTGTTCTTATTTATTGAGCCAAGTTTCAGAAAGCAGGTTAAAAATCTGCCACCTATTGAGTTATTTCATTTTCAAAGTTCCAAAAGTTTGTAATACCAAGAACAGAAGTCTCTTGCGGCACCACCATACAGCCTCACATATTTCACTGAAACTGGTACAGACTACTACAGCRGAAAATACATTACAACAATCAAAACAAAAAAGCCACTTTTGATTSATTATTCAGCCATTTTCCGAAAAACTATTCAGGAAATGTCTGTACTAAAATTGTTTTCATAACCTCTGCTCAGAAAGCCTTTCACCTCTCCACCCAAAATACAGGAGCTGTCTTGCTAGATGCAGACATTTGAAATACACTTTGAGAGCAAGTCTGCTATAAAGTAATAAGGAAATGTCGTACTGAGTCCCTTTCCAACTTTTTTTGTGGTTGTTCTTTTGGTTTTAACCCATTCACCATCCCTATCTACCATTGTGGGCATCCCACAGATGCATTCCATAAAAATTGTCTYCAATAATCGGCAACCACAGTGCAATAAATACCACCATAATCACACACACCACACACATACAAATTCATAGGGTCCAGGTGCTTAAGGGAAGCACTCGAGGCCTAAAGGATCAGGAGGATCAGCCCCCTTTCCTACTCTTTCCAACGCAGACCTCAGGGCTTGGATGGCGAGCTTAGCTACACAGGGGACTATGGAAGGAAAAAGTAGAGATTTTGAGTGTGATTTTTATGGGGTCCGGCATAGAGTGAAAGTAGAACAACTCCTCCCCTCCTAATATTTAATAAAGCTGCACTGGAGGATTCTCCTTCCAAAGACACAGTGGGGGACAGTTTGGGGGGAGATGCCACATGTCTCCAAGGCTAGAGCCCCTTATGAATGGTATATGTGCTCAAAGTCTGTCTGAAAAAACTATCAGAATCAGACTGGAGAACTATTCCACATGCATTGCTTAGTTCTCTGTGTACCAAAAAAAAAAAAAAAAAGTAAGATTGTGGTATGGAGCACATCAATGCCTCATTTTCAGGACCTCTCTGCTTGCAAAAATACAATAAAAGCTAAGCATTTACAGAATTTACCATATGGAAATTTATGCAACCATTCACCACTTAGCTAAAATCTCTCTCCATGTGTACACRGCAGAGAACCATAAAGTAGAATAATAGAGTAGTTAATAGTTAGTTAATTTAGTTAAGTTCTAATATTACATCGAAGTAGATAAAGTACATTTCATAATAATGTCAGATGAGCCACAGGCCAACAGCAAGTTAACAGATGATTAGGACTTCAGGCAGAAAAAGTATCARTTCAGTACATTTTCCAGCTCAATATTTTTTTCTCATCTACACATACCAGTAGTGCCATTAAAATGATAAATAGGATAACAAAAAATTCAAATCTTCCATACCTTCTAATTAATTTCCCACGCAATGTCTGATAACTAGTGATTCACACACACTATTGTCCCCCAGTGTAACCAGCCTCTATTTGTGCAGTGTTCTCAGCTCTTTCTTGGTTCAGGTACCACAGTGCTGGAAAGGAAGAAAGCATCACTGACTTCCTGTATTGAACTCAGACAAGATACTTGGGCTTTTGCCTCCACAAAAGGGACAAAACTCAATTTTCATTTGCAAAAGGCTGTCTCACAGCAGGCAGAGATGGACAAAGAAACACCTGTGTTGCAAATTCCAGCTGGGCCTAGGCACAGAAGCAGCTGAGCAACGACAGGAGCGGTGCAGTTCTGGACCTGCCTCACACCAGATCCTAAGCATTTAAGGAACATTTACATCCTTTTATGCATCTGCCTAGCAATGACTAATGCTTTCCCGAACTCGGACACCTGTAACTTTGAAGTTCCCTTCAGTGACATCATGTTCTGAATTTAACAGTACAATGGTAAAGCAACTAAGAACACAGCTATTAATTCCATTTTTCTGTTAGTTATGCATGGTATTACCAGTAAAACGTTGTCATCACTCCTCCTTTAGAGTGGATCTCTGCAAACAACTGCATGCTTACATTTAGAAGAATACCATCAAACCCAGACTAGCACCAGGGCAGAAACTACAAATTTAGAGACAAGGATCGAGATACACACACTCTTTCAGAAGGAAAAGCAGAACGCCTAAAGAAAAGTCTCACTTTTGCATCAGCTCACAGCAGGATAACATCAGGGATTGCCAGTGGATTTTCTACCAGTWAGCAGAGGAGTGAATGAGCACAGAAGGCTGAGATTCAAACACAATTAACATTCTCTCAAACTACCCAGGTCTGAGTCACTCCTTTACATCCCACATCCCACTTCTCACCTTAACATCTCCCAGATTCCTAACACCAATCCCATTTTCCAATTTTTTAATGTTTTGGTCATCAGGATCATAGGACAAACATAGAACCCTGGTCASAGCAACAAAAAGTAATATATTGAATCATTGCTGCTTATGCTACCTATGTGGTTTTATTGGGAGAAAATACACTAGCTTTTGTTTTTTAAGTGCTAAACCACAACAGTGAACCAATGCTTTTTTAAACAATTGACTTTCAAAASAGATGTTATTTCTCTCTGTTTTTACTGAGTTTCTGTAACACATACTCTCTAACAATGTAATTCTTGCTAGAAAAAGATGAGTAAAAAAAGTAAGATTACTCAGCCTGATAGTAAAAGCATTTTTTGCAGGCCATTTAGAGTGTTCTGCAAGGTTTTCATTATCTGATCAGAGAATGAATGGCAATCAAAAACCGTTCTCCAAGTACCATAAGGTCTTGGCTTATTCCCATCAGCCATTTCATTAAACTTGCTCACATTGCAGCTGTTAATGTTGGCAACTTGGCACAGTTTCTAAACCCTAATCACAGCTCTCTCACCCTAACCAGTTTATTACACTGCTTTCTCCAGGACCAGCAACAGGTTTACGCAAACAAAACCACCTCTCTCCGCACTTCCCAACCCCGCTCTGGGCAACCCAAAGCAGAGCAATACCCATGATGCTGAACACTGTTCAGAGCAGMCATTACTGCTTCCCCTGCTACAGTTACGGACACCCTCAGCATGTGCTAACCACTAGCATGTTCAGAGAGGTGTATCAGGCACCAGGGTGCAAATATTTATCCACAGTAAAACTCCGACATAGCCACAAGCCGACATAAAAGTCCTCATATGACGCTAAATGGGAAGGAGGGAAAAGCAGACACATGGGAAGAAATTTTCTGTGACTTTTTCTGTGCAGAATTGGTCAGCTTGAGAAGTCGCAGATCCTGCTACAGATGGCCCTAGATATAAACAATATTTTAAGCTTTTAAAAACACAGATCACAATGGTCTTACTCTCCTAACTCCAAAGCTGAAAATCTTGGCAATGCAGTCACTGGAAAGTTGAACAATTTTCTGCATTGCTGAGCTTGGTACATTTGTAAATTGTAGGTCTGCAACTTATTGAAACTATTTCCAAGGGTGCTGACTGGTCCAGGGAAAGTGTGAGTGGTAAAACAGAAAGAGAATCATAGAATCATAGAATCATAGAATCATAGAATCATAGAATCATAGAATCATAGAATGGCTAGGGTTGGAAGGGACCTCTAGAGGTCATCTAGTCCAACCCCCCTGCACACACAGGGTCCCCTAGAGCATGTGGCACAGGGTGATGTCCAGGCGGGTTTTGAAGATCTCCAGAGAAGGAGACTCCACCACCTCTCTGGGCAGCCTGTTCCAGTGCTCTGTCACCCTCACCGTTAAGAAATTCTTCCTCAAGTTCCTATGGAACTTTTGGTGCCTCAATTTGTGGCCGTTTCCCCTAGTTCTATCACTGGCCACCACTGAGAAGAGGCCATAGAATCATAGAATCATAGAATGCTTAAGGTTGGAAGGGACCTCTAGAGGTCATCTAGTCCAACTCCCTGCACACACAGGGTCACTTAGAGCAGAGTCCAATGAAGATTCAATCATTTCTTCCACTCAATAAAATATTGGGAGTGCCAAGCACTAAATTGATTTAAAAATGCAAGAAGATAGAGGAGAGGAAAGGTAAGAGAAAATACCATTTTATATTACCAAAGGTCCATGCACTCTGGCCATGGTCCACAGACACAGATAAAATGCATGGGTTTTCTGCCGTCATTACAAATCTAGAATTAAGAGGCCATAACATAGCATAAGCTCATTTTGGCACAGGTATCACAGGGGAATAGCATGATTTGTGTTTTTTTCAGCCAAAAGAAAGTGATCACATTCCTCCTCAGAGCAAAGTAGCAGCAGAGAAGGAATGAAATGTTATCAAGTCAGTGTTTCTCACAATGTCTTCAGGAAAACACATCCCCTTGGATCTGATCCAAGGCAAACCAAACCAAAGTCTTCAGAATCTAGTGATGGACAATCCACTGCTAGACATGGCTCTGCTCACTGTTGGACTGAGCACCACCAGTATTGCAACCGACCTTCCTTTCAGACACAAATTTGCATGACCTCCCAGGAAGTTCCAGCTGAAGAAGAGTCCTTTAAAGGGTAAGAGCCAATGTTGAAGCTGTGGACAAGTGTGTGGGTTTTTTTTTTGGGGTTTTTTTTTTTTTTTTTTTGACTTTGCTATTTTCAGATGAGCAAGGAATGCAAGAATGCCATCATAAGCACCTGGAAACAGCAAGTTAGCAAGTCACTTATTTTCAAGTTTGTCTCTGCCTCCACTACTCTGAAAGCCAGCCACAAATGTCCTTCCAGGAATGTAGCTTATGATGCAGACCTTGCAGCTCTGATAGCAAAGGACGCCCAGCCCTTTTTGAAAAGTATAACAATTTACAGCCCAGACAGCTTCTCTCTGAAACTTCTGGCCAGTCTCTTACAGCTGCGTTCAGCCTTGGAGTCCTCACAGCCTCTCTTCAGTGCCTCCACACAGCTCTGATCACAGTTCAGCCTGTTCTTGCCCTACTCCTTCAATGCATATTCCAACCTAACTCTACTCCTTCCAATGGGGGACTCCAGAACCAGGTGTCCTAAAATCTAAATCAGATCCAACTCTTCCAATGTTCTTCTTAAGTGCTTAAATMCAAAGGACCATGCGCCAGACAGTGYATGTACGGTATCTGCAAAATACCACACAGCACAAAATCTCAGCACAGCCAAGATTCTCAGAAATTTAGGGAAAATAACTTAAGGATATGCATCTTCCTCCAGTGGGAGCCCATGCCAGGAGTCATTGGCCCAACATGACAGGAAATACTTCTGCTTTGCTCCTCCCAGGCACTTACCCACTGAGACTCTGGGAAACTGCAACACTTGGGAAAGGTCCCTTCCGGTGGGAAAGCCATCACCTTCACAACACCTACCAGAAACTATGCAAGGAGTCACAYTCTGCAGAACCTCAGCAGGGAAAGAGAGATTTGCTTATGTCTCAATCACATCATCCAGTGAAATCCACTGCACTAAGGGGCTGGTTCTGTGTAGCAAAAATGTAATTTTAGAGASCAAAACATTGGAACTGGATGACAACTGCTGGTAGTAACTCCAACCTGTCTGAGAGATTTCAGGCTCTGTAATATAATTGATGTCTCTTTGTAATTTCTAAGCAATTATTATTTCAGATTGAAAATACAGACTGTATGTTCAAATTAGTTGATATCACATTAAAAATAAGTACATAATGATATAATTAAATACAGTTTTGATTGTATTAAACCACTCTGCTGCAGCAATAATTTTAAGAGTTATCAGCAATGCTTGCTATGACAAATGCCTAAACCAAACCAACTAATGCTGAAGAAGACTACATTTCTGCCTACATCAATTTTATTCATCTGAAACTACAAGTCTCACATCTACCAGCCTAATGTTCATATTTTAAAAATGAGTCCCTTTTCTCAAGGGGCTTTGAAAGCTCTATGCTCTTAATTATTTGGCCTTTTCTTTGTTGTTACTAAGGCAGCACAGCTGACAAACTTGAAAACGGAGGTTCAAAAAACAATTTGTTCAGCTCTGCGGCCTTCAAAAGTAAATGGGTCCTTGAGTGGGCAGCTTGTAGGGGAAGAAGGGAATGCAATTGGAGAGGCACAGTTACCCCTTTTGACGTCTGCCTGGCCAAAAATAACTTCTGTTGTCCTGCTGTAGAGGTTTCAAGTAGAATTCAGTCTGATTATTCATATGCTCATGTGGTAATTGCAGGCTAGATCCCGACAGATCCTAGGCAAGAGCAGTGTCCTGCACTGAAGAGTTGTGGGCATTTTAACAACAAGAAAAAAAAAAATCCACACCTATTTCTCTTCATATCAGATCTTTGGTATCCATCATGCCTTTTTTTTTTTTTTGACATTGCTCCAGAGAGGTGTAAACTCTGGATTAAAGGGCATAGGTACAATTACCTCTTTCTCATCATTTCTCTCTGAGACTACCARCACTGGCAGAAGTCTGCTATAAACAAAGCTCCTTAAGTATCAAGATGTTCTGCTCTATCCAGACAGGAAATGACAGTTAGAAAATATAGTTATATTAAGCACACTCTTCAGCTCAACATAGTTTTGAAGAAAACTTATAGGGAGGCTATAATTAGTGTGCTTTTTCACTAGTAGGGAAACTGCAACGCTGCACTCAGTTTTAAAATACAACTTGGGTAAAGATGGATGGAAGGTTAAGAGCTGATGCCCAAATAGGTGGTTCTATAACTCTAGTAACTGTTTAGGTGAGAATTACACATCTGCCTAAGTGCCACTACCCAGTGCACCRCAGAGGATGGTCCACCAGGTTTTTATTGTTGTGCTTCACCCTGCAGAAGAGACAGGCAAAGGAGTCCCAACTTCACAACAAGAGAGGGGCAGACTTGGTGAGGATGGCAGAAAATGGAGTGTAAGGCATCCTTCTCAGTGGGAATGAAAGGGACCGAGTCACCTACTAAAATACAGGAAGAATAAAAGGAAAATGTAGGAACAGGGAAGCATACTGAAAAGCATGGGAACAGGGAGGTATCTTGGGCAAACTCAGGAGAGCAACAGAAAAAGCAGCAAATGCACGCAGACACATTTTCTTTGCTAAGAACAACAACAAACCCTGCCACCCTCTTCCCGCCTTTTCTTGGACTGTTCTAGGTTGGAGATGGGTTTACCCCTGCCACATCCAGAGGATTACAGAATACAGACAAACTGCAGAAAACATTGAGACCATAAATTTTACAGTTAAAGTTGGTAGGTAGGAGACAGATGTTGTTCCTCTGTGCATCAAAATAAACTCTCACAGAGGTGTGCTGGACCATGGATTTTAAGATTAAATCCAACAGGAAAAGAAAAAAAAATATCGGGCCTACAATTCCTCTGACAATAGAAACTGATAAGTAAAGAATGACCAAATCTTTCTTGCAATAGTGAACTAGATTAGACAGTCTTGCAGCATCCTTCCTCTCCTGTGCTGAGAGTTTATCACCCCGTTTTACAAATTGCTCTCTGTTATCACAGATGGTCAAATTAAGAACTCATTTTGTCCTCTCATTCCCACTCTCAGAGTAGTGAGTTTTCTCCTGCTAGCTGCAGAGTGATTTTCTAAAAGGACCAAGGTCTTCCAGTTTCTCTAGATGGTACAAGGTGCACTTACAGTGGTGCTTGAAAAGGACACAAATTAAGTCACAAGGTTAGAAGAACTTGCTAGTAATTTGGTGACTGGAAGATGGAAGTGTCTGCACCAGGAATAATACTAAATAGTAAAATATGCTCCACTCTCAACTCAAGAGGCAGAGATACAAGATTCATATACATATATATATACACACACATACACACACACAAATATACACACACATATATATTTTTCTAACTTCTCATGGCTATGACTGCAAAGCAACAGTGCATCCCGCAAAAGTTCAGAGTAGAGAGGAAAGTGTTCAATGTCTTTTTACACACAAGGTAGTATGTGCATAATTAGTTTCTTTTCATTCTAATATCGATTATTCATTATTCCCCACACAAGAATGTGTTTCTCATTCCCCACAAAATGAGAGCCATCTCTCTTTTTATACCGAACACAAAACTATATCATAGGATTCTGAAAATACAACAACAGAAAAATTGAACAGCAAGTTCAGAAAGCCAGGCTAAGTCATTAAGAATGACTAAACAGTCATGAGCCCCCTCTATAAAGCAGATGGTCACAGAGTCGGCACGTTCCAAGGATGCAACCTGGAAGCGAGAGGAGGACATTGAAGCAGTGGTGCAAGSAGGGCGGAGAGTCAGGGCTGCTGCRAGCTCCTAGGCACAAGGGCACTGCCCGCCGCCCGCACGCTCACCGCAACTGAAGCTCCAGCCCTGTGCACCAGGACACCAGAAGCGCCTCTTTCCAATCGGGTCTTTTATCCTGCTCGGCAAGGGAAAAAAAAAATCCTCAAATAGAAACCACAAACGTTTTTGTCCTTTGTTTGTGCTTAAAGGAGGTTTGCTGCCTTCCTACCGCAATTCTTACCGTTGGTAAGAGGTGGATGATGAATTTCCACAGGACTAGTAAAAAACGTGCAGTTTTTACAGCTGAAGCATGTGACTAACCCACAAGCTAAATTCAGAGCTGTAGTATTTAGATCTCTGAAAGTACAAAGCACAAGCTGAGAACGCTTGCTCCCTGCAGACATGGTAAGAAACTGCCCCTGCAATCATCTGCTTGCTCCTAAGGCCCCTGGGCTACCCACCTCTTCTTCACCTATCACGTAAATCCTTGGCTTGCCCTACAAGTACCTCACAGCTGCTCTGCTTAGGCAATAGGCTAACAGTTTTCCTGCCTCTCTCCCCCCAGCTTTGCGGGAGGGAGAAAAATAAACAGCAAATGCAGACAATCAAAGAAGGAAAACAAGCAAGTGGCACAAAGCAGGAATTCAATGCTCTGGACACYAGTAATTTGGTATTCCAACTATTTGGAACAGCCACATGACTTCTGCACCAATAGACTGCCTGCTACCAGACAAGAGATCACAATATGCCGCTGTAAAATATCCTCTATATTTTCAAAACTACAAAGCAGTAGGAAAAACATACCAATCATTTTAAGTGATGCAATCATATGACCCAGGGAGAGAAAACAGATTATGGTCCATTAAAAAACACACACAATTGTGCTGAAAGCAAAAAATTTATTGGTCCTGTAGATTTCCAATGACTGCTTGTATAACATTTAGCAAATTAATTCAAATATTACATACAGAAGATATTTTTTCTTCATTTGCAATGTTAGAGCTAGCTTAACATTCAGTGGAAATGTAAGGAATAAAAGCAAAACATTTTTAAATTATTAGTGAAATACATAATTACTTTTTTCCTAGGTCAGCAGAACACTTGGGAAGAACTGAGTTCTGTGCTYGGTACTCATCTTCCATGAAGAGAATGCCCGCATACTCACAGAAGGCACTTGAAATTCCTGGAAGTTGGGATGTCAGGAGGAGAAGGGACTGGCTGTCACTTGGATAACAATGAGCTTGTTTTGAGTAAGTGTAATATGAGTATAAATTCAAAGAGCCATAAAGCGTTAACATACAAAACCTTAGCTGGACATGCTAACTGAAGGCATGCGAAGCTAGAGCACAACCAGTGCTCGATGTCACTGCCAGCATTACTCATCGTCTCCACCACAGAGGAGCAGCAGTGCTTTCCTGTAGTCCCCAGATGTATCTTTCTGTTAATATAACAGACCAATCACCGTGAGTCATAACCACAGAAATGCCCAAGCAAGCAGCATCCAGGGAGGACTACGAAAGATTACACACACACGGCCCGCCCACAGGAAATCCACTCACATGACTCTCTCCTCAGGAACGACGCAAGGAAATTCTCTGCCTCCTACATCAGGAGTTCCGTTTACACAGACAGACCTTCAGCAACACTGAAGGTTTAAAACTCACTTTCCTAGAACTGCACTACCTATTGCCTATGAGATCCGTGTTAGAAAGAATCCATCTGCAAGCGAGAGATCAAACAGAGAAGCCCAAAGCAGAACTAAAAGCGACAGCTTTTAAATGTCCAAAGTGCAACTGCTATCACTTGGAAAGAGCCCCTCCCCACTCCCTTGGCTTACTGGGAAACTCTGCTACAAACTGCAGTGGGCTTCTCTCCATGTCCCACAGTGCTAAAAGCAGTGCAGAAGAGAGCGCGACAAGTAAGAAATTAAAGCAGTGCTGCAAAAACTCACAAAAAGAAAAGGAAAAAAAAATCCTAGGGARAAAGTGTTCTGGTTTCAACTTTTCAGCAAATATGCAAGAACCCTGTAGCAGCTGGCTCTGGATTCCTGCTGGATCTTTTCCTTCCTGCTCCTTCCAACCCACCCAGAGGAGATTATGATTCAGATAAGGATTCTGCAGTCATATTTTTTCGTCTTTGAGATGGCACAAGAAGTTCCACATAACAGTCTGAGGTTGAAACTACAGCCTCAAGATAATATAAACTCTCAACTCCAAAGCTATTTTGCTCTGGTGCCAGCCCCTCTCCAAAGCATTGAAAATAACTCAGGCAAGAAGAAAAAGAAATAAAGAAGCTAAAAATGGAAAAGCATGAGTAATAATGATATCACATGACTACACTTGCTCTCCTAGGGAACGACGKAAAGAAATCTTCAGCTTTTCATAGGAAATGTCTCCCACTTCAGTGATACCACTACGACAGCCCAAACAACACTGCTCTGACTACACTGTGTTGACCTGCTATAAACACATCTGCTCCACCACCCACACCTGCAGACACCTTTTTTCAACAAATAGGGTAAAACATATCCCAGCTACCCCTATTTTCTCCACGAACAGAGCAGCAATCTTACTTGAATCATTTGATGCAATGATTTTGCAAAATTCTTTCTGAGTTCTTGTCTAATATCCAGCAGATCAATTTCACTCCTTGAAACCATGACTCTGATCAGGGTGTCATCATCAGTGCCAGCGCCCTAAAGAAAAAAGTTAAAATAATATTACATAATGAATTTATTCTGAACAGGTGTTGTAATGAAACAGCAAATATAATCAGAGTACAAGAAGAAAGCAAACAACACATCAAAACACTCCTGGATGACATTTCTACTCCAAAACAGAGAACACTTGAGAGAGTCTCATAGCACATTCACTTGTCAATATGGAGAACTGAGGGCTGTCCATATGAAGTGCTCTAAGTCCCTGAACTCCTATGATTATCACCCCTCTATTTCACAGGTTTCATCTTCATAGGCTTCAACTGTGGATGCCCAGATAAATCCTAAATAATCTAGTTCCAAGATTACACTGCAGTAGATCTGATCATCATCATCACTGTCACATGTAAATTATCCTTTTAAAAATCGCAGTGGCTTCTGGAAGGGAGTAAATAAACCCTAACAATGACTAGGGGAAAGCACCTAACTTATTGTACAACCACACATAGGCTGAGCAAATCAAACCACAAATTATCTACCTGTCTTTTATGAAGGTGAACTTCGTAATAAGTCTTTTCCAACCACACAAGCTTGCTCAATTATTCTGTTTGACTTTACTTTAGAAGTCCCACTTTCTGTGCTGAGAAGCAGTGAATGTCCTGACCCCCCCTGCTCAGACAAGTCAGACTCCAGGCAAGCTGAAGCAATAAAAGCTTCCGCACGTTGTCCCGCTAATGCACCTCAAGGAAGGAATTAGCAGAGCCCTCCCTAAACTCTACGGTTCCTCAATTCTTAGAATGGGTGTAATATTCTCAGATTACATCTAAAAAAATGCCCCTAAATTGCCCTCAAAATATGCCAAGAATATACTGGGTTTTGAGTAGAGTTTGGCATAAAATACTGGTTCAGCTGAAGTTTTAAAAGCTGTCTTATGTAAAGTTCTTAATGATAATTAGTAGGAAAAAAATGGATTTCACCAACAGACTAAAAGAGAAAGCAGACCCCTCACAATATTCACCCAAGAGTTGCCTAAACCATAAGAGAAAGGTTTTCTATTACATTCTTAAAAAAAAAAGCCTACTGATACAGTATTTTATATTTTCCATCTGAAGCTTATTTTATTTTGATGTCTATAAAGCAGTAGAGCAACTTTTAAAAATATTAAGTTGTAATTTCACCTCTTTCTATTAATTCTCATGCTGACACCTCATCAACACAGCCATCTGGTGGCAAACATTTCAGTGCTTTTCACAGGGAGTGAAGGGAGAAGTCTTCAGGGAATCTGARAACTTGTATGAAAACAAAAGACTATCTTTCCTAGGATTTGAATTAACATTAGCCATTGTGAGTTACAAATACAGTTTGCATTCTTATTTCTTCCCACTCAAGAGAAGGCAAAGCCACCAGAGAAACAGTTGYGTAGCTGACAGGCTTCCCATGAGGTCCCCCTCTAGAACCTTCAACTATAAATCCTCACTTCATATTGTTTAGTTTTTCTTTTTTTCTCCAAAAAGTTTCCTCTGCTTCTCAAAACGGGATGAATAGTTTCCTAAAGGTGTTTTAAAGCTAACTCCAGCTTCATTCTGTAAATATCCATCTCCAAGAGTCATAACACAATCTGCTGTTTAACTTTTGGTCATCTTTACTTTTTAAATGTATCTAACACATAAAGATACTGTAGTTTGTTTGTTTTTTAGCTGAGTGTGCTCTGAGGATCTAGCCAGAAAATTTCCAGCATCACAAGATCAAGTCTCCCAAAAACAGCTGATCAAATARATATTTCCCATGAAACATTTTGGGTCTGACAAGCTTGCAATGAGCTTGAAGAAAAGTTTATGAACTCTCTGCAGCCTGCCAGACATACAAGCCCCTTGCAAGCTCCTGCAGTTTTTCCATGTGCTTTGCAATACGGTATGCTGTTGCTATTTGCACTAAAAGTAAAGGAATGATAAGCAGGTGAAAGGGAAAGGAACTGTATCTGGAGGAGATGAAAAGTGATGTATAGAAACCATATATTTACCTTCATGGAATAATACAAGGTCTCAGCAAAATAGGCAGGAATGCTTCGGACGCATTTCACTAAAGAAACAAAACATAGCTTAATGACCACTATTCAATGCAGGGCAATCTTTTTCTGGCAAGACTAAATAGTTCTGTGCTTTTCTGGACCATGCCTCCAGTCTGAACAATTGAATTGACAGTTAGCAAACCCCTTCTGCTGCAATTCTTTGAGTTCTAGGCTTTTAAAAATGCCACGTATTTCTAACAGCAAAGAAACTTTTCTAGTCAAGTTCTCCCACTGGTCACAAGCCACTGCGGCACTGTATCAAGTGAGCTGCTGGGAATACAAACAAAAGCAGAATTTTGTCTCACTTTTTAGTGCAGGTGCACATGGCTGAAATGCATGGAGTTCACCTCCCCCACGTTTCTATTAAAGGACGGGTAAAGACCTACTTTCTAAATGCAAAAATATGACTTGGAAAGGAGGCATGTCTTCAAGCTACTTCCTATACAGCTGCAGTTTAAGGGGCCTGAGGAGTAAATGAAAGGTTGGCAGTCTTGAATCTATTAAGACTGTTAATTACCAACTGCCAGAAGCAGCTTCTCCAAATCACCAGAGGTTTCACGGTCAATGGTTTCTTCAATTTGAAAGCCAGAAATAGTCATGTATTTGTCAAACACTGGAAAACAAGAAAGTGTACAAACAGTCACACGTATAGCTGGTATTCCTCCCAGCACCACTGTTCAAATGCCGCTTCCCACTCATGCGTCCCTCTGTCCTATTTTAAATGCCTATTTCCTATTGGGTTGCTACTCTACACTACAACATATTCCATCAGAGGCCACGGGAAAGAGAGAAGGGGAAGTTATAGGAAACAACAAGCACTTTTTCCCAGAAAAGCAGCTCTTACTGGTCTGAATTCCAGTTGGTACCAGCTGTTTATGTAAAACAAGAATGATGTTGACATTAATGGAAGTGAAAACACCAATGGAAGCAGCCACCTCACTTGCACACAAAGCTCCTCCCCACATTGGGCTACTGCATTCAATGAACACTGTGCAAACAAACTAGTCTATGGGCAGTCTATTCAACTTCTGTGTTCAGGAGTATCCATAAGATCTGGGGTTTCTACTGTTAACAACCTCTGCGGGAAATCTGGCATTTCTACAGTGCTGAATAAATACTGAATACATCAAAGCAACCTTAAGGATTACCTAAATGCAGAACCAAAACAATAAAAAAAATCACAAACCAAGTTTACTTTGCAAATTCTACTTTATAGGACAAGTTTAGGGGGATCACCTAACAAAATATGCACCTATCAAAAGGGTTGACCTTTTCAGGGCTGGATCAGATGCTGGTGATTCCTAACAGACTCTCAGCATCACTTCTTTTGCCATGATCTTTCTTTCAAAAGGGGAAAAAAAAACAAACAAGCATTAAAAAAAAAAAAAAAAAAAAAAAGGCACTCCAGCTTTCCCTTAGATCCGTCGTACCACTCCTTCAAGCAACAGACTCGTATTGCTCCTTGCTATGAGGAAATAAATTATAGGAAACAAAATCTAATTTATTAGGCAGAGGGAAGAGATTAATAAGGATTGCTGGGCTTGACAAATGCAGTAGTAGAAACAGCTTTTGTATTGTTTCTAACACCAGCTGGGTAAATTGTAGGCTGYATTTCAGTCATACTGAACCATGTTTACCTACCCCTCCTTAAATGGGAAATGCTTCGGGTTCCCAAGATGGTGATGAACTTTTCTTCATCTGTTCCCCATTTCAGCTCCCCAGCCCTAAACAAGACCTGTTGTAAATTCAAGGGATTAAAATAACAGAATTGCTTGTGCATGCACCTTCTTGGAAAAGCTCCATTTGTCTCACTCTAAGGAACATTAAATTTACTATACAAGCCATGGTTATGACTTCAGAAAAGAATAACTGAAATATTCTGAAATTGATTGTGAAAGCATTTAGATTAATAATATTGCCTAAGGCCCTAAAATTTATTATGCATAGTCTCCTTCATAAGTGTAGAGCCTTCTGGAACCATGATAATACAGGAGGATAAAGAAAAAAGTAAAAACATAGCACCTTCCTTTTTAATACTGCTCTTTTTTTTGGCAAATCAGACAGGCAGAACTTCATTACTTGATGACTCACAGCAAAGGGAGAATCATGCTGAGCTGGCCAAGGAGAGAGTTTTCCAAAAAGAAGAGTCATATGGATTTATATGCTCACAGAAAAAGGATTTTAGACTGTTCATTTCTTAGCCATAGGAAACCAGATTGATAACAAATTTCAATTATTTTAGAGCACATTGACTTTTCTCAGGCAAGTCCTTCTTCAATGTAAACAGCTTTGTGGTTGATCCATTATTCTGCTTTTCCTCTGTCTCACTTTTTTTGAGCAAATTGTGTATTATCTTTCATCTCTGTTGACAATCTGCAAGCAACAAGGTCTAGCTCATAGATATTCAAAATACCTGACAGGAAACATTCATTAAACAAGTTCTGTAACCAAATTGATGAAATGGTGACCATTACTACAACTAACAACAAAGCTAATACAACCTACTGAAATACTGCATTGAGGCTACCAGCTTACCGCTAGAATTCCCTTCCCTGTGTGAAAGGTAGATTTAGGAAACAGTATGGAAAGTACTCTTAACATCCCTGAGTTTTCCCATAGTGGTTCTCTGAGTATCTTAGGTCTCAACATCCATAGCTCTCTCTTCAGTTGACTTAGCCACTGTACCTTTTAGGCACCTCAGGAAGTAATAAGCAAAACAGGGCAYGGTTTGCACTAAAATCTGAATGTGTAAAAAATTTTGATGTCAATTTCAGTTTTGGCCACTATGTTTGTCCAAACTGTTTAAAGATGTAGCAACATTTTTTTRAATAAAAAGGGTGCCTCGAGAACTTCTTTCACATTTTGGGCTTCATCTGTGTACACCTTTTGCAAAACAATGGGTAGAAATGATACCTAGGGGAAAAAACAAATAAATAATATATATATAACTACCCACCTGAGCATCCTGCTCAACAAGAGCCTCATTAACACCACCATCAGGATCTCTATTTGCCTAAAGAGAATTTGTAGAAGTCATCATTACTGACAGCTGACTCAAAAGCAACTAGTCCGTTAAGTTTAACTTGTAAGAGTGACTGTGAAAAGTCCATCCATATTGCAGCTTCCCAAAACCAAATCTTATTTTTCCCTTCTGCTTTCATACAGGATAATGAAATAAATGCTTTGTTCTCCCAATACCTTCAACAGCATCAGGGCCCCTGCTCAYTCACGAGTATCACAGAAGTTTCTCAGGTGATGGCTGTAGAAACGGCCTGTAACGGAACTCCAGACTTACCCTGCCACCTTAGTGGAAGTTACTCAGCTTCAAAACCAACCCTGCCTGTCACCAAGACTGTCTAGAATCCCAAGACAGTAAGAAAGAAGTGTAAGACAAGAAAGAAGAAAAGTAGTAGCTAGCAGGAGTACGTAAAATTTCAGTTCATTTGCTGCACACCACATCAGGGGCAGTGTGCTGCAGTCCAGCATTTCAGTCTCTCCCCTATACACGTTTATAATGTTTAGATACTGACCTGCAGCAGGACCACAAGCAGTCTCTGAAAATGGCCAGATGTCTCTCCTGTGATCTTATCCTCCAAGTTGGCCTCATACTCTGCAAAACATGAAACCTAACATCACCTTACTGGCTTCCTGAGTACTGTTACTGTTATGAGAATCTTTGGGGTTTTTTGGACTCACAGTTTGTGGAATCATTTATTAGAAATTTACATTATTGTAGAACAATGGCAAAAAAAAAAAAACCCCAAACTTCCCAAGCTCATAGCAGAAGCTGATTACTCAAAATATTATAAAATGCAGAGTGTGTCACAAACAGGCAAAACTCCTCAAAGAACTAAACAGCATGAAGATCTGCTGTTAGGCTGAAATACAGCAATCCAGTGGGCGGAAGCCCAGAAAAGTTTCRTTTTCCTTGCAAAACCTAATAGCATCAACAAGCTTTGCCTTTGGGGACCCTAAGTCTTGCCTCGAACCTTTTTCAGACATGACTATTTCTTGTGCAGCAGAAAGATGGACAGATAGAACATAAGCATATTGAATTAAATACTGGCTTCAAACCCACTACCAACAACCACCCACCCCCATAAATCACAGGGAAAACCATGCATGGCTATTTCTGTGCTTCAGTTCAAATCTAGGAACATGGCAAATAAATCAACCAAAAGTTTTACCTGCTTGAACACAAATGCATTTGACCACAGTTCCCAACAGGAAGCAAAAGATTGCTTCCATTTACCTGGTATCAGTTTACAATTACTAAAAAATCCCTTTGATTAGAAAGATGAAACATAACGAGTGGAAAAAAAGCACAGTTGAAGGAATTCTAACTATATATCCCAAAAAAAGCAAATTCTGCATCCAAGTCAGAGTTGTAAAAGTAGAAGGACTGTAGTTTACAATCCAAACCCTAGCTTCTTACAGCATGAAGTTTTCCACCTCAAAAGAATAAAATCCCAGCTGTTGGAAGCACCCCTTGGTTCACGGATAAGCCATACTTGAAAAGAGCATCAAAACTATACTGAGAGAACCAAAAGGAAAAGTAGAAGCTTATTTTTAAGTGAACTTTTACCTTGTAGATAAACCTGCTTTATGTTCTGCACTTCTGCAGGTGTTCGGGAGGCAAGGATTTCAATCAGCACTTTCTCATTGGTCCCTGCTCCCTAGAGGGGAGTAAGTATAAATCCTTTGGTAGAATAATAATATGGTGACGAGCATTCTCACAGACAGTCACAAACAGGAAGCAGCTTATAAATCTAGACCACAGAGACTAAGCAGCAGCAGTTGTGGAAAATGATAGCACAAGTTTCAACACAGACTTCAAGCTCTTAGATGGGTTGTTTCCTCATGCTGAAACCTAGTTATAGGGTTCTTCACTGTTGCTACTCACCTTAGCTGAACTGTAGCTAGTATCAACACATTATCCTGCAGAGATGTGTTCTCTGGAATTCTATGATCATCTGTAATATTACTTTAAGTGACAGTAACAAAAACACTCTTGTTTCATTATTTTTCTTCCTATAACAGTCAGTTCCATCACTTCCCTGTCAGGTTTCAGTTCTTAAGTCAACAAAAGGAGTCTGGAGATTTTTTTGTTCCCTTTAGTCAACAGAGCTTCTTTGTCAGGTGCTATCTCCCCTTCCCACATTACATAGAAACATTACAGAAAATTCCGGGATTCAGAGTTTCTACTGTCATACACACTGTTTGCTGGGTCAGGGGTTCATGAGGACTAAAGCCTACATATTAACCAAGTTGTCATCAAACATTTTTGGATCTCACGCGTAAGTGCCACCCAACCAAGCACCAGCTGACACTATGTCAAGTTCAGTGTCCCCTACAGCAGTCAATAGGTTCTGCAAACAATTCAGGGACACTCACTTCCTGAAATTCCACAGGCTGATGAGATCAGACAGATACGACAGAGCAGTAGGAAGGAACATATGGAAGAACATATAATGAATAGTGAATAACATGTAGGCCATAAATTATCTGTTTACTTGTCCTTCCCCAAAAGGCACCAAATAAACTCAGATAAAGAGAGATATTAGAAAGGTAACATTAACATGGTTATCAATTCTTCACACTGTATAACTGAAAATAGTTTTGAATGCATCCAAAATAAAAACCTATTTATAATTTTGCTCCTAGACAAGAGTTGCACAACGTTATATCAAGTTGGATTGTACATAATCAACTACAAACAGCTCTCTAGCTTAAATCATAGTCAGCAAGAGAGAGCCAAAACCCATCATACTTTAATGAACTGCCCACAACTAATTTGTAGTCCATGTGTACAGCCGTAAAGCTAAGAATTTTGTGTTGCTCATAGTGAAACATCTGGTGCATCCTGAACTTCAGCATTGCACTTTAGCAGCAAAAAGGATTTAATAACCATACGTCCCCCCAACTTGTAATACCTAAATAAGAAGGAATAAGTCCCATGTTATGAAATTTTTAATTAAAATCTACAGTGACACTGTTGTTTTTCATTAAAATAATTTCACATAAAACATTTTGCAAATGAGTTTTCTAATATACTGCTAATGAGTTATTAGGGTAAATAATAAAAAGCAAAGTTACAGCATTAACCAAATCAGTGAGTGTCAGTATAACATTCCTAATTATAAAGACAGGAGATTTCTACAAGCATTCYTCTTATCAAAAGAGGATAGAGAAAACAAAACAAGAGCAAAAAACAGTGTTATTTCAAAGAACATATTCACAGCAATCCCTTGGTCCTAGCCTCTTACCTTGATTGCATGCTTCAGTGCATGAGCATCAAAAATGTATGTAGGTCTCATCAAAGACACCATCAAGGTTTCAAATTTTCCAGAAAGCTCTGATTTCAGGTCATCTACAAGATCCTAATATAGARCAAACACATAATTGTAATGAACAAGGATTAAATGTTTCAAATGGATGTCATGTATGTTCACAAACCAGATCATTCTGGATAGGCATCAAAAAGTGCAAACAACAGGGCTGGTTTTCATTTTAACCAGCACCTATAGTGAAATAAATGTAGTCCAAAGTATAAGAAAGAAAAAGAAGAGTTTATGTATGATGTGGATATTTGGCAAACCTGAGACACATTTTGGTCTGCAGGCTTAAAAAAAAMCAAAATAAATTAACAAAAAACTTCAGCAAGGTAGAATGACAGGCTTAAAATAGAAAAAGAAATACAAAATTGCTTCACAGCTCATATGAGTAAATAAGAGAATTGTCAAAAAGGAAAGGAGATTTGCATTGCTGTTACCAATTCCAGCCATTTGGATTTGTTTAGTAGCTAATGATAATAGGGACAGAGGGTTCGTATGTTTTGTTTGTTTTCTACATATAGAGAAAATTCTTAAACTTTGCTTGACAGCTGCACTTGCCATTAAAACAAAGGTTAGCCAGATGTTAAAGGATCCAGCAATGCTCAAAGAGGGAAATAAATCCTCCTTACTTCAATCTACTCTCTGCCTTTATCTACCGTATACTTCCCTTCATTCTCTGCTATGACATTAGAGAGCTAGAAAATTTGACAGAAATCAAAGCACCAAAAAATCCTTTTCCTGCTATTACATTACCCTGCAAACCAAATTTGTGGCATCAAAAGATCTGGTAATTCCTTCCATACTGAGGGTGGGGTCAACATTAGAAGCATGKTAACAGGAAACTACAGATTTGCTTTTCTGCAAAATCTCCTAAGACACTTATTGGAATGACAGATGGAAAATAAAGTCACAACACAGCATTGTGATAATCTCAATGGAATATTCTGATATTCTAATGGAATATTCTAGCCCGCTATTCTGAATTACTAGGGGCAAGAAGGAAAGACAGCTGCATTTTCTTCAAAGGACTCATAGGTTTATGTTCGTCACAGTTTTAAGTAATTGTCATAGGCCATATTCAGCTCATTTCTAAAGTAACTTTTCTTCTCACCCTGCCAAATAAGGTTTTAAAGGCAGATGCAATCTCTTGGCGCTGACTGTTGTTTCTGCTTGTAAGGATCTTCAGAATCGCTTCCTCATCAGTCCCTGAATCAGAAAGAAGGAAAGAAAACTGTTAAAACAAGCAGTGCTGGCACAAACTCAGATGGCAATAAAAGATGCTCCAGAAATAGCAATTCATTGACAAAAAGCATAAGCATTCAACTAACAAATGTCACACCTCAAGCTGTGCCACCAGGTTTGGCAACGTGTTGTAGCAAAACCATGGCTGGAGGAGCCACACGTTCTCAGTCAGTGCCCTCTTCCAGACACTGCTCTCAGCATCCAAGGCAACAGGTACAACATTTAGTCACAATCTGTATYTCTGAAAAGGAGCTTTGCTTTCAGACTCTCCAAGGGCTTTATTCTAGAATACATACTCTGCYCCAGCAAAACTCAGTTCAGCGATCCTAAATACCCCAGAGTATTGAAATACGGAGCTACTCTCCTTTTACATATAACAGCTTTCAAAGTAGTCCTCACAGCACAACATCTCACTAACTCCACTTAATCTGTCAATACCCAGGGGTACTGCATTTCCTTCCTGTGCTCTACTTTCTTGCAGTCTTTCTTGTAAATTCCTGCATGTTCATACAAGGAAGCTATAGCACAAGTTTACAGAATACTTGTGGGTCGACATTCGGGAGGGGTGTCTGTGCCCCCCATAAACAGTCACTAAGGCACAGATTACCCCCTTCCAGGCCAGGGCAGCTGTTGCACATCTTCCAAGCACAGAGCACCTAGCTATATTATCATAATTCTCTACTGTTTTCTCCAGCAAATTTGGAGTCTAACTTACTGTGCAATAAATCCTCTTCTGTAGACAAGCCTTGGGAGTATTCATTTTTCAACTGGGAATGTACAAACACCCTTCCTTTTCTCCCCTGTGCTAATCCAAAAATAAGCACTCCTAAGAAGAGCACAGTCAGAGCTAGCTAGGACATGCTGAGACTTTTGCATTTCTGGGGTTATCATTCCACAGCATGTAGTCACACRCCCTATTTTCACTTATTAACACAAACAAAAAAACAAAAAAAAAACCAAAAAAAAAAAACCAAAAAACCACAGAGTTCAGACAGGACATTTCCAAAGCCAGCTAAGGCAAAAATGAGAACCCCTTTTCATAATTAAAATCATTCTTACCCATTCCCTTCATGGCCTTACGAAGGGCTTCTGCATCAGCTCTAGCATCAAAAGGAGAGAAGGCCTTCACGGTGCCTCTTGTGTACTACGGAAAAAAAGGAAAAGGAGGTGGGAGAAGGAGCAAAGCCACAAGATAGAATATACCAGCATTTTGCAGTCATCTAAGTCACCTCAGACTAGAATTTGAATCCAAAATCCAAAATGTGTTACTATATTTTTCTTGCAAATGCCTGTCTAAATAGCTCTCTGTGGTTATGTAAACATGGATTCGCTAGAAAGGAACTAGTATGACTTCATTCATCAACGGATCKGCTAAGGTAGGTTAAATTTTTACATGGCAATTGTTTGCAGGACTGGTACTTACAACATTAAAATCTGAATSCACAAAAGTGGCTAAGCAAATACAATTTATTAGAGTTATTTGAGGTATTAATTGGACARAGCATGTGTGCTGAAAAAACTGCACAAAGATCCAAGACATGCCCAGAAATGAAGGAAAAAAAAAATTCTTCCTGTCCTCAAGAAAAACTTACTGGACTCTCGGCCTGTGTCATATTTCTATTTTTCCCTCACTCAGTTTTTCACCGTGTACCTTTTGGCGCAAATATGTTTTACTGAAGTGATTCAGCAACACATCATACTGGAAACGAGACCTACTGAACTTCACAATGGGCTTCAACTTTCCATGATATTTTTGGCATAAGAACCTTCTTAGACATGCAATTCAGCTACCTTCCGCATAGTAGTCTGCAGCCAAAAAACAAATTTCCTTTCAAACATAAGGACAGAGGATCAAGCCATCCAAACACAAAAATAATTCCATTAGGTTACAATGAAACATGACTCTTTAGGGAGTTTCTGGTGCAGTCAACAGGATATTCAGCACCTTAAAGACTTGCCTTTACTTAACCGTGACAGTTCAAGAACCTACTGTGCTAGACTCATACGTGTAATTTGCTATTTCAGATTTTATGCTGAGCAATTGACAAGAGGTGAAAGAGCTCAGGCTCAGGTAAAGGGAGGTTATTCTAACTCCCAGCATGGGCAGAGGAGATTGCCAGGACATTCTTCCACTTAGGTCACGGAGCACAGAAGGAAGTGCCAAGACATCCCTTGGGGCCAAGGGCAGATTATTTCACAGGCAGTGCAGCCATCTGGACTCTGTAATATGGCCCTTCCCTCATGCAGGGGAGCTCAKTGCTGGGAGGCTTCTCTCTCCAGCCAAGCACTCATGCAGGCTGGGTCAGCCAGGAGAGCACACGGGGAACACAGGTGGCAGGCGCTGAGCAAGTGCTGCCACCACTCATGCCCGCCGCGCATTACRGACCTGCCTGCTCCTACTTCCCATCACAGCAGCAGCAGCAACAGGCTCAGTTTGATTCAATCAATGAATTTCGGAACAAAGAGGAAGACGGTGTTTAGTAGCAACATCACGTTTACTTCTAGTATATGCTTTCCAGTATCCAGCATACTTGAGAGATTTGACAATTCCCCTAGCGTTCTGCTTTTCCCATTACAAGCAAGTTTTTAGGCAATTTTTCAAGCTACAGCACAGCAATATGCAGTTACTGATTTTTTCCTGGCTAATTCCAAAGGCTATCATGACAAAATCTCCAGGATTTGGGAATCAAACTTGAAAAACAGAAATCAGCTTTGTAAACCAGGAAATAAAGACTGAAAAGCCTCTATTTTCCTTCTCCCTCCACCTTCATTACTCTGCCAGTCAGTAAAAGATTATTTTACAGAGGATATTCCCCAGTGTTTTGTCTCTTTATTGTCTTGTATAAACCAATATTATAGGAAAAAAACAAAACAAACACAATTCTCCTATTGAACCAATCTTCTGGTCAACAGATCTTATAGAGAATAGCTCTTGACTTTTTCTTCTTGACTTTGTTTAAGCACTACATGTTCCATTAAAAGCTACTTTGCATTATCCTTCTTTTGTTAACTGAAAAAAAACACTTCCATAATCTCATTTCTAAAACATCTTGTGGAAAACCTCAACATATGTTAGGCTTGACAAACAAATCATGAAATTCTTCTGGTGCAGTTGTGATCTGAGAGAGCTTCCTAGATGTAAGGACTCACTGCTACATACCATGGATTCCCTTCTAAGCAGTGTTGACTGGGGAGGTTCAGGTTAGACATTAGGAAGAATTCCTACATGGAAAGAGTGGTGAAGACTTGGAACAGGCTGCCCAGGGAAGTGGTGGAGTCACTGTCCCTGGCAGTGTTCAAGGAATGTGTAGATGAGGTGCTTAGGGACATGGTTTAGCAGGCAGGGTGGTGAGGGCCTTACGGTTGGACTGGATGATCTGAAGGTCTTTTCCAACCAGAATGATTCTTTAATTTTAAAACTCAAGTCCCTCCAAATGATAAAATTAATGTTTTCCACTTGTTCTTTTTGCTTCTCCTGCCTCAGCAGAAGCTTTTAGGCATGTTTGTAGAAAGACAGAAAATTGGTCTCACCAGATGAGTTGTTTTCTAAACAGCATCTCAAAGCTACGACAGCTTCTCCCACTAGACAATATTGCTTCATAACTTGATGTCATGTGGCCACATATCCTGGCAACAGCCCTATCTGCATAAATAACATCACTTAACTTAACTAGGTTCCTTTCTGTTTTTCCTACCAAGCAAACAAAAAAARGTTTCCCACCCACAAGATCCTATGTTTAGTCCTGGTAAATACAAAGCATTCATTATCAGGGAACAAGAGACCACATTTGTACYGACCCAGACTCTCTCTCTCAATAGTTCTTGCTCCGAACCCACTCACGGCAAGTCCTTACCAGGCAGATTTCACATGCATGAAAAACTACCTCTTTTCATCTTGCTGCAGCAAGAAAAGCCTGGTCTCATGTCTCTACCGCTGAGGTTCTCATCTCTCTACTACTGAGAAGTATCWATTACAGAGCAGCTTGCATCTGATACCAGATTTTTTTAAATCAGTCAACTGTTAGCAAGAAAGCATAGGGAAACGGAGYAGTGCAAAATGAATATGGAGAATGCTTTCCAGCACTTCAGTTGAGCAGTAGAAAAGGAATGCTATTTCGAAAACACCAAGATGAGCCCAGGAACTCACATGCTGGAATAAATGCACGATTCCCTTAGTGTTTCTTAGATAAGCAGAACCATCTTGCAGACAAAGCACAATAAAGTGTTCATTGGTAAACTGAAAGCTTTCTAGCAATTAAAGATGGGACAGAGATTCTAGTTCAAACTGTGCTTTTAAACTGACATCATATGAGAAATACACATGTATTTCATGAAACTTTAGCAGAGATGTCAACAGTCAGCAGAACATAAACTACATAGTGAATGGATGCATACAGGCACAGAGTGGGTGTGCATACAAACTATTTTAAAAACAGTTTAACAAAAAAAAMCCTCTAAATTTAGTAAAGCTTCATTTTACCAACTTAAAGGGAATGAACAAGCTCTGGTCAACAAACTTTTTTTGGAAGGCAGATGCAAATAAAAGAAAAAAAAAAGAACTCCTAACAAGAGATGAAATTACCCAACATCTGTGTTGAACTCTGAGTCATTGCACCCTAGATACCAAAGATATCAAAGACAGGGAGAGAGAGAGAGTCAGAGAGAGAGGATCAGGCAACACCAACTTAGAAATCAATACCGTAACATTTAAAAAAACCACTCAAGAACACTTCAGACACAACTGAGCACTTGCTAAAATATGGGTGCTTTGGATCATCCTCTAAAGCAAGCACGGAGCTAGTGATACTACTCCCATGCTCCTAATCACATGTGCAGATTGGCACAACAGGACCTGCAGCTGCAGGCGCAGCAGCCACACCTGCCCTGGCAGCAGCAGTCAGAGCCCAGCAGTTTTGTTACAAAGGGATGCATGAAACAGTCCCTCTCGCTTCACTTGCGACTGCCTTAGCCAGGAGCAGCACACAAGGCAGTTCTGTGCAGAGCAGGCAAGTGGGCCACCCTACACAAAGAAGGCACCTTCGCTGCTTTGATCCAGGAGTTCTGAACTAGCAAWGCTCACGAGGTGGAATTTCAGAGGCAGCTCAGTTCACCAAGTAGGAAGAGCTTGTCACACACATGCTTCTGCGCTAACAAAGACTACTACAGATAAAGTGGTGTGGTTTTGGCTCCAAATCATGTAGGTAAACACAGACACAGAGAGACCAGTCTGCATATCACCTCACAACTCGCAGCAGCTTCCCACAAAATGAATGGATCTTTCTCTCCTGGCAGTGGCAACACGCAAAATCCTTCAGCACCTCCAGAGATGAAAAAATATCTTGTCACTCCCAAGCAAGACTCCAGGCCAGAGACTCCAGGAATAACTCACCTTTTCTCAAAGGCTTTATTCTTCAGTGACATATCTAGACTTAATTGGACTTCGGTGTATAACACTGTTTGTGCTGCTTTGTACAGCTTTTTCGAACTCTGAACCTTTAGCTGCCAGTATAGTTATTGTTAATTAATACTCAATATTTCACAGTTAACTGATATGTATTTTCATTTTGTGGTACAACACAATTAGGAACAGAAAATAAAAACTCTTTATATGCAAAAGCATGCAATATTTCTGCCATGAGGAGTAGACCTTATTCCTCACTTTTTTTTTTTTTTCCCCTCCGGAGTGAATTCCAGGCTACAAAGCCTAACACTCTCACAGAGTGTCAGAGAGTGTCACTGAAGCTGGTGGAAAGGAAGAAATTGGAGGGCGAGATCTACCAGGTACAAGAGCCATAGTTCCCACGACTTCAGCCCAACTCCGCTTACCTCAACCAGCCACTCGGTCCCATGTTTTACCTTGGGTAATAGAAAATCCTACCACATGAACATGAGAAAAACTGCTATGGAGCATGAAAGTTTCCTATGACGAAGATCAAGAATTCAAGTCGATGCCTATGTAGAAGCATGTGGATCCACTGTATGACAACTGGATTAGAAATTTCCATGTTTTTACAAAACAGAAGCTATCTTCAAATCTACAAGTAACATTACATATATCATGGCAATAAAATATTGTCCAAGCAGATCAGTCTGGCCTGATATCCTGCACTGCCATGGGCAAGGTTCCCTATTTTCCAGTGAGATACTGAGATACATCTCAACAAGCCAATCTGAGTTAGAAAAAAAATCCCTTTTCTAACCCTCAAAAAGCAAAGATTTAGCACAACACTAGTAACAATAAAATGCCCTTTCTTCAAAATTAAGAGCCTCTTTGTTCCTTAAGAAGTAGATTCAGATAGAGTATGAGTAAGTGCTCTCAGCAATATTAAAACATCACTAGCATTAAAATATTCAACTAAGTATTCAACAATCATTGCAAATGTAAATAAAAATCACTACAATGTTTCACTGTTTCTGTGCAATTAGCCTCCCTTGTTCTATGTCATGGCTTTAGATTCCTGACTTGTTCTCCAAGACTTCGTTCAGGCTCAGTTGCAGCAACAAGGGCACAAGATTTGCAAAAGAGAATATATCAAGTCAAACAGTGTGCGGTGGCTACAACATTTTGAGGGAGGGAGGCGTTGGACCCAGCAAAGCAGCAGGAGGGACCTGGCAGCGCTGAGACGTGTCACCTCTGGCCAAAGAGGCAGAGCTGCCAAGGCCAGGCGGAAAAGGAGGAGGGGAAAATAGTACTTCTCTTCCCTCCGCCAGTGGAAAGTGCCTCCACCCAGGCACAATATAAACACATGGCGCTGAAACTTGGCCGAATTAGTGAAACCGACGAGAGAAAAAAAAATAAGGAAAAGAAAAAGTTATGCCTGATGTGCGCCCCACATGACTAGCTGCTCTCCCCATCGCCGTCCTCCTCCCGGCACCTCCCGATGCCTGGGACAGGGCGGTTTGAAAGAGGCCGAAAATAAAATAGCGGGGCGAAAAAGCAAGCGGGAGAAGTCGCGCGGCCGCCAGCGGCCGTTGCAGCCGCCTCACCTTCGCCATCTCGGGCTCCTCCGCGCCGGGCCGAGTCTGCAAAGAGAGAGGCCGTGAGCAGGAGGAGCAGCAGGGCCGCGGGTCCGCACCCCCCTCCGCGCCCGCCGCCGCCCCTCACCGCAAGCGGGGCCGCCGAGCCGCGAAGCCGCCAGAGCCTCCGAGGGAAGGAAGGAGCCCGGGAATGAGCGACGGAGGGAGGGAGGGAGCCSGCCCCACCCGGAGGCCGGGCCTTGCCCCGCGGTGTCGCCGGGACTGGCCCCTCCTTTTTTCTTTCTTGTTTTTTTTTTCTCCCATCTTTTCACGTTGCCTCAAAAGTTCACAAACAGTTCAGGACACACATGGGATCCAGCAGGCCCTGCTTACAGAGCTGGGGGCCAAGTGGTTTGCCAAAATGGCCCGATTTCCTTACTAAAGTCCCCTTTGCATCGCTTCCCTTTAAGTGACATTGTACACACACTGACTCATGAATAGCAAAACTGCTCAGCATTGCTTAATATATACATGGCGAAATGCACAATAGACAGGCTACAAAGTCAGGGTGTTTAAGCAAATATAAAGGGCTATGAAAGTTTCAATTTTGTGTGTGTGTGTGAAAGTTTGAATTGGTTGCTTTGAGTTTCAGCACAAATGCAGGTTGGGCACACCCATTTCCAGCTGTAAACGCGAAAGCTGTTTTCTCCTTGCACGTTATGTCCAGAGCACATACAGGACATGCTGGGTTCATGTTTCGAGCTTTACCATCCAGAGAAAGTGCACACATATGCCCAGGGAAAGCCTAAATAAGTAAATAAAAGAACAGAAAAGAAAGCGTAGGACCTGGATCCTTCATTTTTAATGCACTCTTAAATTCCAAAGCACACAAGTGCCACACAGAGCACACAGGAAAGCCACAGATGTGAGTGCAGCCACATGGAATTCAGACTATGTTTGTGACTCAGGCATGTGATAAGGAAAGGAAAAGCTACTGGACAGCAAGAAGGCTGAAAAGGGCCCTATTAGTATCATGTAAACAATTAGTAACAACTTCCTCCCTGGAAATTAACAAAGCTGTAGTCCTGCTTGCTTTAAAATGTGTCAATAGGATCTCCCTTCCGTAGCMAAGGTCACTCACAAAGGTAGGTACGGTTGTCTTGAGTGACTCAAATGTATCTGTTAAGCTTCATGAATGATGAAACAAGTCTGGGAATAGCCTGAAAAAATGTGTAGATTCATCTAATAAGTGCTTCATCAATTAGTATGTGACTGCTCGCAGTGCAACCGTACTTGCCTCAGAAAGAGACAGCTACTCCTCTGCCCTCCCTTCCCTCTGCTACAGCAAGCCAAGAATTGGTCGTGAATTAGCAGCGGGCATCGTTTAAACTCAGCAGTCCAGCACTAAATAGTTGCTACTAGCTTCACACAGACACAGCAGAATTTTCATGGAAGGAGAGATTGAAAAGAAACCTGTTTTCTCCTGGCTCTATTCATGTATCTTTCAAACTATGAGGATGGATTTTTCTGGTACGTGGGTCATATGATCTATGTTTCCTGTGCCGTATTTAATATCCTAATTAATTTATGACCACTCTTAAACTTAAGAAAATCCTCAAATGGTAAGAGATGCCTTCAATACTGTTTCTCCCTTTAAACATTGTGTCACAGGCTGTGGGTTTGGGATYAGAAGAGCACATGTCATTTGTTGCGCAGTACGCATCTCTGCAYACACTTCATGCACAGTGGAGGTGAAATAGCCCACTCTGTGTCATTTTGAGGTATCTGGCATGATTTCCTTCTCGTGCACCTTTGAGGAAATCAGACTCACAATACAATGTTACTCCACYCTCTGTGTGCGCAGTCTTTCCCCCAGCCAAATGCAAGGTAATGTGCTACCAATCTAATCCATGAAGGGTAAGGAAGAGATAATCTCGGATATGAGAACACATTGTATTTTCCTGCTCTGGAGGGGGAAGTCCAAAAAAACCGCCCATGATATAAGATAAACACTTGCTGAAGCAATGGAAAGGTTAAACTGAGAAGAACAGAGCAATCTTATTGCCAGCAGATGAGGTTAGGAATATCGGTTACTTTAGTCAGACTAAAACACTGTCAGTGTTTGCTTAAACAAGTAAATATTTGCACAACTTCATGGAGGAAAGAGGCCTTGGAAGGCATTAGAATAAAATTATGTAAAAGATTTGCCAGTCCACTTTGCAGGTGCATTTGAAAATCTCCTCCTCAACACTGAATATCCATCTTTGCATGGATCTGAATGCAAAAGGAAGAGGTAAGAATGGCTGTACCTGCAAACCCAGAATGGGCCCAAGGAAGAGCTTGTAGCAGGAGGGAAATGTGTATTGTATGGACTGCCCTTGGTGGCAAGATTTAAGATGAGCTAGGAGACCCTTAGGGATATGAAATGCAGGACCTTCATAGCCACAGTGAGCATGCAGCTACTAGCTGCTCTAGTGTCCGACAGTGTTCACCCACAAACCATATAAAGGTCTCCCAATTCAGTACAATCCTGTCAGGGTTATTTTATTTTTGAATGGCTCTGAGCTTTAAGTGCAGAACCATGAACACCTGGAACAATAACAACAATAACAACAACAAATGATAAACAAAGCAGCGGTGCTTCATAATATATTGAGCTTGACCATACACAACAATTTCCATTGTCAGCAGGGTCATGCTTTTCCAAATGTCAAATCTGCTTCAAGGCACAGATCTTATCTACATGGAATGAAATTTTGGCCTCGCCTCCAAATCATGCTTTTAAAGGGTAAAGAAAAGAAAGTATCACATTTAGGTCGAATGTCCCTTGGTTAAGCAACTGAGACGTGTCTAGCAGCCACAAAGCGGGTAATGAGAGAAGCATGGATTACATTAGCAATCTTCCCTCAGCGGAAAAATGGGATTGCATCAGTCAGAGCATACACTCTGCGTTCACAGTGTCTTTCTCTGCAGAGATATTAGCTACTGCTGCTGTGCCAGAGGTTAGCACTTCCCTGGCCTATCCTCCTGGAAAGGAGTTAAAAACTACACCTATATATCCAGAATGGCACAGTGACAAAAACCAGAATGAGCACACGAAGACCTGCCTCCTGTACCTCTCTTCCTCTGGAGGAGGCGAGATCTTGGGGAGCACATGGCTAGCCTCAAACCCACCTCCAAGGGAATTAACCTTATTGTCCTATGGAAGAGGTGGCAGGAGAGCAGCATGAAATTCTGTCACGGACACAGGCTTCACCTGTCAACCACTTCTCTACTTTTGGGAGAATGTAGATTTTGTTGTCTCCCAAATAAATGTGCAGCTATTCTTGACTAGGTTGTCATCTCAGTGTGCAGAAACTGAAATTCAAAACAAGGACTATTTGCTGCTGTACTGGGAAGTAGTTGAATAAAAGATTAATACAAATAAAATAAAATAAAATAAAATAAAATAAAATAAAATAAAATAAAATAAAATAAAATAAAATAAAATAAAATAAAATAAAATAAAATAAAATANAAAATAAAATAAAATAAAATAAAATAAAATAAAATAAAATAAAATAAAATAAAATAAAATAAAATAAAATAAAATAAAATAAAATAAAATAAAATTCAAAAGCCCAGACTATAGCATTGCTGACAAAAGCAGGATGCTATTATCACAGAAAAACAAGTGATTCCAGGTTTAAAATAAAAAATAATAAAAAAAAAAGATAGATGGTATCTTACTGTATGAAGCTAGCTTCTAGAGGGATTCCTCATCTCCTGCCCAAAAGCATCATATATCACTGCTAACCATAACATTTCTGAGATGTTACATGATACAATGTGGCTACCCTTAAGTGTAGCACAGAAGAAAAAAGGCAAGGTAGATATTAAATAAAAGTTTCCTTCTGCTACTTACCAGGCAGCTATTGAGAAAGAAAGGTCTTTCAATTTATCTAAAGGAGTTAACTGTAATCACGTATGGGTCCTCTTCACATAATACCAAAAGGCTAAGGACAGTCAATGTCCTAGTTTAAATATTTTCTCTTAAGGAAAAAAAAAAGCAGAATATTTTTAAAAAAGCCTATTGTGGAGGCAACGAAAAGCAATAAACTTTTGTCTAGGAAGATTTCCTGGCTTGTGAAATTTCAGGGAGCAGATKCTAGTGCCTGTAGTCACATTTTCATTATGAAACTATAACTAAAGATCACCCTTAGATGTGTTTCACACTCAATGAGTGAAACATTCATTGACACTCCACAGTGTCTCTTTGGAAGTGAAACACTGACAATTGTTTGAGGAACAAGTTGGAAGCGGAATGGGGAGAAAAGAGAAACTGCATCCTGATGCTTTGTTTAATATTAACACCCAAGGCACCAGACTGAGAGCATCTTTCCAGACTGAGAGCCAGAGGGCGGCAGTTTCTTGTTGCCCCATTTCACTCAGCTCTTACACAAAGAGCGGGCGCAACTACCAGTTCCACTGGGAAGAGCTTTGGCAGCCCTCGCACATCTCAGGTACAAGTACGAGACACAGTTTGGAAGAGCAACCCTTTGACCATAAAGAATAGGTTAGGAGAGAAGGGAGGGCACTGCTGCTAAGTAGGCAGTGTAAAACTGCAAATATTGACAGAAAGTTTATAAAATTCTCTCCATGCTGTATGTGCTGGCATGAAGGGGCTGCTGAAGGATGGTTTCAGAGTAAAAAGCAGGGGAGATTTTTTTTTTAAGTGCTTTGAGAATTGCTTTGGAGACTGAAAATGGTGGGTTATGCTCCAGCAAAGAGAATTTCCTGTAAGTGATTCATTACTTTTAATCCACAGCCCATTACACAGCGGTGCTCTGTTAGATTCTTGATTTCTCAAGGGAGCCCACTACAAGGAGGAAAGGTTAACAGGAGTTAAGAGGGTTCATAGCAGTTACAGCGTCTGGCAGCTGGATTCAGCTTACCGGGGAAAAAAAAAAAAAAAAAAGTTTATTTTATTCAGAGGAGGTGCAGGTTTCTCTGAAAATATCTGTACAGAAAGACATACCACACATACCACAGGAATGTCATCAATAAAATAAATAACTTAATTCAAGTAAAGCTTTACATGCACAGAGTTAAACGTATGGACTTAGCCAGCCTGCAGTCTTTGCCTTAGGCTCAGGATGCTAATATTGATGTAGGGCAATTCCGGAGCATTACGCTTAAGTGCAGCCTTGATCCCCAGGCTGCCTAGTTTTCCTTGGAGATGCAGCTAATAGTCCTGAGGACTGGGGATTTGGACTCCTCTAGTGGAAAAGAAGAGTCAGGAGCCTGGGTTATGATTCCAGCTTTTCCGTACTTTGTGTTTCAGCTTGAGCAGATCACTCACACTTCGTGCTCGCTCTACACAGACACAGACCATGAAAGCGTATGAGGGGACAGCCCATTGGTAGTGGTAGGAAGGACACTTGTCCTCTACCCAGCACCCAAAGCAAAGTATTAAAGAATTTAAGAGCAATCACAAATCTGTGAGACAGCAGTAACCATAAAGGGTAAACATCAGAAGTTTAGAAAGATGTTTCTCTTAGCTGCTTAGGCCATTAATTATGCTTGGAAAAGAGGAGCAGATGAAAAGAAAAATCAGTTCTGTTTTTCCATTCTGTTTAATTCAATGGGAATTTGAAAAACCTGGCAGAAGGAAACAAAAACTTTCTGTGAGTGCATATCTCCTGCTCTGTGATGAAGGGAAACATTAATCTACTTAGCTGATATGAACTGGCATAATACCACTAGAAAACTTTGTCCTTTGCTTTTRTTATCCCTGAATACATACTGATATCCTGTAACAAGACCTCTTTCTCACCTCAGGCCCTGGATGAGCATACTAGCATTTAGCATTCTCAGGAGAGCCCTGAGAAGCAGAAACTCTTGTATCCTCATTTCCCAGAAGGGACCAAAGGCAAGCTAAGGCGCAGTGCATGGCCTAGCTCCTGCTGGCAACGCGCAGCACGGCCACAAATTGAGCCAAGCTAGCGAGACACAAGTTCCTGGCTTAGGGCTGGCTTGCTCTGTCTTCTGCATGCTGCCAAGAGACCTCAGTGTCATTGAAAGTTGCCTCCTTGGTGTATATGTTTACTGACAAAATAAAAATAAAATAAAATAAATAAATAAATAAATAAATTATTCTACAGGTATTAAAATAACATGCACTCTCCCATCTCTGAATTGGTTGAGATGAGACATCTAGTGGCGAGGTCCGGTATTGAACCTATTGGCCGAGAGATTGGGAAAAAAAAAAAAAAAGATCTTTTCAAATCTTTCCTGAGTGTGGATTAATACTACGACAAAGTAAAGCAGTAACAGGGGCGATACATAAAATTCTTTGAAATTCGGAGACAGGCAAAAGTTTTTTTCCAGAAATTCAAAAAAAGCCACAAGGCAGTCAGGCAGGTATCCCACTTCATTTGTTTTTCTTCCCTCACACTTGCTATTTGCATCCCTTTCTCTCACTTCAGAGTCAAAAGGTCCAGATGAAGCCATCCATATGCATTTGAATTATAGTTCACACTTAGAAATACGCTGTCAAAGTCCATTTGCTGCTATCTATGGAAAGTTAAAACCGACAGCTCTGCTATTGGGGAAAAAAGAAAAGGGCTGCTTGCCTATACTATCACCACAGCATCCAAGTATTTGATCCCAGAGTGGTTTATTTATTGAGATTTTTCAGCATCTGCAGGCAAATTTCCCTCTAGCTCACTGTCCTTTTGGTATAAAACCATTAGCAGGTTCCAGATACTATGAAGAAGAACACGTCTTACTGATAGATAGCTCACACCAAGACTTTGTCATTAAAACAAGCARGATTCTGAGCTGGAAATAGGCCTTATATAAGTGCATTTGAATAAATTGAAAATTTAAAAGATTCTCTTGTTGATTCTTTAATATTGGTCCTTAACAAGACTCTAAATGTAAATTTGGATTATATTTCAAATAATGAAGAACCAGATATCATGCCATAGAAATTAGACACCAATAAATCCCACAGCAAGTAGAGGAAATAGTGAAGTCTATAGCTAGGTATTGTTACTTCAGCACAGAATGCAACTGAAAACAACATAATTCATAAAAGCACTTGGTTTATTCCACTGCAACAGCTTCAGTAGGCTCTAGAATTCAGATATTCTCTTGAAAAGATAATGTAAAAGATTTTCACAAGTGTAGAATGCCTATCCAGTTTAGGCAGGTTTCAACTGAGCAAATATTTTTTAATTTGACACTCACAAAAGCGATCAACAAAAGAACTTTCAACAATGAATGAGAGCTCAGGTCAGGCAGTGAATATGTCCGAAGAACTGAAATACACTGATGACATCAGACAAAAAAGAAATTAATATGAATGCAATTCATCCCAGAGGGATGAATCCCGGAGAGGAATTTGGGGTCCTCAAAGAGGAATTTGGGAGTCCTGGTTGAAAACAAGCTGACCAAAGGCCAGCAATGGGATCCTGGTCTGCATCAGGAGGAGCGTTGCCAGCAGGTCAAGGGAGGTGATCCTGCCTCTCTCCTCAGCCCTGGTGAGGCCGCGCCTTGAGTACTGTGTGCAGTTCTGGGCTCCCCAGTRCAGGAGGGAYGTGGAGCTGCTAGAGAGGCAAGCGACCAAGATGATCAAGGGATTGGAGCACCTACTATATGAGGAGAGGTTAAACGAGCTAGGCCTGTTTAGCCTGGAGAAGAGAAGGATGAGAGAGGATGTAATCAACATGTATAAATTCCAAAGGTATGATCGTAGGAAGGAGGGGGCTAAACTGGTCTCCGTAGTGGCCAGTGATAGGACAAGGGACAATGGTTTTAAACTGAAACGCAGGAAGTTCCATCTCCGTATGAGGAAAAACTTTTCTACTATGAGGGTGACAGAGCCCTGGAATAGGCTGACCAGAGAGGTTGTGGAGTTTCCCTCTCTGGAGATCTTCAAAACCCGCTTGGATGCCACTCTATGCCATGTGCTCTAGGTGCCCCTGCTGGAGCACGGGGATTGGACTAGATGATCTCTAGAGGTCAGAAGTAATAGACAATTTCTTTTTTACAAGTACTTGAAAGAAATTAAATTATTCTGTGCTATCTAGATTAATATGCAAATACTATACAGCAAACACATGGAATGGATTTTTGGAAATATATTTGTTTTCTTTTTGATCTCAGTGAGTTGCTTGTTATTGACCACTTTGTGCAAAAATATTAATAGAGCAAACACGGTTTCTCTTAAATTTTCTACTGTTAGTAGGGTATCGATTGTAAAATTACAATTTATGCCATATTAGCAGGTGCATAGATGATTAAATTCTGATATCTTAATAACACCAATAAAGAAACAGCTCATTTCACCAATGCTGTAGCGAATCTAAGCACAAGGGAAAAAATGTCCAAATTATATGGTAAGGCATTGGCTGATGTGTTTAGAAGGAAGGGAGCAAGAGTGTTTCTTTATCAGCTGTTTGGCTAAAGCCCCCGGAGGCGCCTCAAAACAGGAGTTTTAATAACCCTCTCCAAATAGGTGGATTTTCAAAATAAGAATTTGAGAGATGTGATGCATCTGAAGGGAATCAGAAGAAACAGTGATCTTCTCAGGGATGCTAGGAAATTAAAGTTGCTCTTGAACAGCTGTGATCATGCTCGTTGTCACAAGAACAATATCCATACCAAACTGAACATCTAACAAAGAAACGAGTCGTTGTATTTGTTTTAGATTATATACCAATTCCCAAAGTAGGACAGCTCTGGTGTAATTGCAGAGTCTTCACTAGAAAAAAAAAAAAGATAAATGAAGCTTAAGGTCCTTCTAATCTATAGATGATAAAATAGCTAGTTCAATAGCTGATACAGCATTGTAAAACCACAGATTTCTTCCCTCTTGTACATTGTACCTAATTTTCAACATGCAAATATTGAGCTTCTTGTGTTTTCTTAGGGAGATTCTCTCTTAATTTAACATATGTCGTCGTCAAGCCCTTTCTCCTGCTGTTAGTCTTCCTCTGTCTCATTATGTTTCATTGCAGGTTCTGCTAAGTCTCCTTCCATATTTATACCCCTCAAGCATATGTGGGCAATTGTGCTCCCCTTTGGCTGCCAGCTGCCGAAAGTGTACATACTGAACTAATGTAATCCTCCTCATGGGTCCCTAAAAAAAATTGTGTTGCTCTTATCTGCATTCCCTCCTTTTGCCAGCAACAGTCTAGTAATCAGGCATCTGAACAGGAAAAAGAGCTTAGCGCTGCCCAGGGACAGGGTACCAGAGCCTGCATCTGTCATCAGCACATGGGACCCTCTTGTTCCTWTGCACATTGCGCATTGACTAAAATGCATTTAGTTTCCAGTTTCCAGATAAAGCTATTATGGCCTATGTCCTGCCTGGTACACAGATTTTTGAAAATTTGTCAAAAAAAAAGAAAGAAAACACAATTTCTTCACAGTACAACAAGTAGGCACTGCCTGTGCAAACCAAACTTTAAAAAAAGATTTAAGATTCCTCCTATTAAAATCTACTAAAATCTCACACTGTTTGACATAGCTCAGGGCTATTTATGTGTAGCCAGCTTGGCAGATAATCTCTTGTGATCACATACAATATGCCATACAGTTGTGCAGTTATTTATATTAATCAAGTAAAACCATCAGCCAGACTTTTTTGTAACTGCTGAGAGAAGTTATCCCCCCACCGCCACTTTTAATGGGAGGGAAAGAAAACCTTACCGCTATGTAGGGCACCGTGCAATGGCATGGGCAGCCCCAGAGAGCATGGAAAGCCTGGGAAGGGCATGGGGAGAAGCAGCCCTGACCATGCCAGCTCCCACTAGCCATGCCTGCGACATCATCTTCCTCACAGGAAGGAAGGCAGTGTCTTCCTCACCCCTGTCCCACATATCTGTGCCCAGTTACCTGGCAGTGAGCAGCACAAGAACTTGCAGAAGGACAAGGTGCTGGGTAGATGCCAGAGAGGGCCCACACTCAGTGGAGCAACGTCTGGGAGCTGGCGTACAGAGTTGGTAAAGCAGGAGCTCTCTGCGTGCAGCACRCTGCCTTGCAACGGAAAAATGCGGGACAGATCTCAGCATGGCCGGCAGGACGCTAAGAGACACTGTTTGAATTAGCACAGTGCTCTGCCTTCTAAATACATTCTGCTGCAAAGCTACACCATGCTCTTCTAGCAGCCAGGCTGCTTCCAGGAACTGTAATCTAATAAGATCTTTAAAAAAGCCAAAACAGGTACACACATTTAGAAACCAACTCCACAAGGCTTCCAAAATACTTTTTCACCGCGCTTGTTGCCCAGTTATTAGCATCCATTAAGAACTTCTTCATTTATCCTTCCTATACCTTTATTWTTTTTTTATTATTCTTTATTTATATTTGTTCCCATATATTTATTTATTATCCTTCCAGATCAAACTGTGTCGGTGTGCTTGTCATGGTGCAGACATCCATGTCAGTCTTGCCTCCTTCCACCACAGCCCCCAGAGAAATGCATAGTACTTCGTTTGGTCTCTTTTGAAAGTTGGCAGCCCATACCTCAGTAGCCTCAAACCCAAAGTGCCGCTTCACAGAGATACTTTCCTTTGCCTCCCAGACCAGGGAGGTGGTCTTGTGACCCTCAAGCAGTCAAAAGTCCCTTCCAAATCCTGCTTTCATATTGATGCGCGAGGGCAGAGCTCACTTATGTACATATTGTTTCCAAAGCCACCATAATTGAAGAGCTCTCAAAGCTGACACCGTGAGAAAGAAAGAGCCAACGCTGTGAGAAAGCATCAGTTTCCTGGTGGCCCACAGGCCAAACCACTTCCTTCATGTCTTGCTCAGTCCTCGGGCGCAGGGTGGGAGGAAGCAGCAAGAGTGGCCGTGGAGGCTTTCTGGCCAGCACTGTGGTGCCTGGGCTGCTGCATTGAGGCCAAGGTAGACCCTGGCCACAGTGGAAAACTGGAAAAGTCAGAAGGGGCAGAATGCCAGGTCTGTCTCCATCTACTGCAAGTTAACCCTAACTAGTTTTTCAGTCAATATGTAAGAAGTAAATCCTGTAAAATAATGCTCTAATCGAGTCTAACTCAGATTTGAGAACACCAAAGTAAATCCAAACTAATCTCTCCTAAAAAGCACTTTATATTTACATGACAGGAGCTTTACCTGATGTCACTAGAGAGCAAAACGCGCCGGGCAAGCTCACCTTCAGCCGTCTCCTCAATTTCTCGGCTGCAGGTGAAGCCAAGGTGAGGGAGCAGGAGATGCCTGCCTGCAGCAGGAGCCCTGGGACTGGTGCAGGTGCCTGGCCAAGATGGGGCGGCCCGAGGTGAGGGYGATGGGCAGTGGTCACAGCGCCTGCTCCCGGCACAAGCCCCAGGGCTCCCGCCGAGAGAGGCGGCCACGCGGCGGAGCCCCGGGGGTGCTGCCTGCCGAACCCTTCAGCTGTCGGAGCACCAGGCACAGCAGGAGCAGGAGCAGCAGGAGTAGCAGGAAGAAGAGYGCCAAGTAAAGCAGCAGGTTGAGCTCCCACTCCATGCCGGGCGGTGGCGGGCGCACAGCTCCTGGGGCAGCGCAGCTCCTGGGTTTGGTTCCGTGCAGCTCAGCTCGATACCATGCTGCTCGACTCTGGTCTTGCTGCCCGCAGCGGGCGCGCCCCGCGGGCAGCCAGGAGGAGCATCTGCGGCGCTGGCAGCCGGGGCTGCGGCAGCCGGGACATGAGAGGGGCAGAGCTACTCCCAGCCGCAGCAGGTGCTGGCAGCGGTGCCTCTCAGGGCCAGGAGCCGCTGTTAGGGGCCCGGGGCAACCCCGGCGGTTCCCGTGGCAGAAAAAGGCACTCCCTGGGGAGCAGAGCCCTGGCCTCAGCAGGAGGGAGGGCACTGGTCAGGTAGTAAGAGGGGGCCAGGAACATGAGCTCAAACCCTGGCCTGCCTGACCCAGGCTACTCGACAGCCATGACAAATACCGTCCGGGCATCTTCTCTCTGCTCCATGAACTCTCAGTGCCCCAAAGCTGCAGGAGAACAGGTGAAGCCAAGACAGCTCCTAAGAGTCTCATAGAAAACCCTCCTTGCCTGTGTTTGGGTGTCACTCTGTTCACTTCCCTCAAGCAATTCTCAGTTGAAAGTCACATTCCCAAAGCAAACACAGATTTATGAGCATTAACACTGAAATTTAAAGAAATGAACATAACTGCTGTTATGTTCCTAATATGTATTCCTAATTATGTTAGGACTGTACTAAGTGTTTTACTTTCCCAAGAAATGGTGGCAAATAAATGTATGACTTCCACTTTCTTTAGAATAAAACCTTCCAAATTCTTAAATTTAAGTATAGCTTTGATGAAAGTTTGAGCTGAGAAGGTAATTATGTATTGAGCTACCATTTTACATTGAATCTTCTATACTCATTTGACCTTCAAAATAATATTTAACATACAATTTTAAACAATTCAGGAAAATGATAATTTGTCTCTTCCTGAAGTAGCAAAGCTTCATTCTGACATCTTTAGCAATACTGTAGAAAATATTATCTGACTGAAGCACAAAAATCCTGCCTCCATAATCCACAAGCACTAGATACTTTCCTGGTCTGGAGCCCCTCAATTACAATAATTACCAGCTTCCCACTTCACCTTTCTCAGGAGTGAGGAATTCAACTACTTAGAGCAGTATTTTCTCACCAATATTTCTTCCCTAGGAATTCTGATTTTTTTTTTTTTTTTTAAATTGGAATCATTTTGGAAAATATGACAGCATTAGCACACTTTTGAGATGCACAAAATATCAATCTAAATGTTCAGGAAAGATAGGTTGCTGCCCTGGACACTAATGCCTTGTAAACTGGTGTTGTATGTGGAAGCCATTACTCCCCAAACATGTCTTTGTGCCTTAACAAGGACTCTGTTTTAGGAAGCTATTGCAAATAGAATAGAACAGAATTTAATTCTATACAAATATAACACAAAACATTTCACACATTGTGTACAAAGGTATATGCAATACACAACCTCGGTAGATATGTGATAAACCTTTCTCAATCCTTACTCTGTACAAAGTAGTAAGGCCCTACAGAGAGAGACGCAGAATTACTCAGAAGAGGCATATCCATACGTGCTTAAAATGCACCTTCTGATTTAACAAAAATATTTTAGTACAAAGATTGACTTCTCAAAAGAAGTCATCACAGAGAACAAAAAAAATGTGCTTGAAAAGAATTATGACTGACAATGTCTCAAGTAAACAAATGCTCAGGATTAATTTCTTGTTCATAACAGATACTTGCAGGCTGAATAAGCAGGAGAGATATTCAAAAAGAACACTTCTTATTTAGTGGTTTAACTTGATCATTTATTATTTATCCTGCTTTTTCTGGGGTTGAATCGTCTGTCCTGCAATTGTATACAGGCTGTCTTAACGTTGTTACAGCTGACAATTCTATACATGCACAGTCAGATTTTCCTTCTATTTGTAACCAAATATACTTATTCATTCAGTTATTACTCTGAGTCATGATGATGTTTTGGAGGATCTGGGAATGGAAATGATACTGATTTGTTGGAGTTGTAAGGCTCAGCAGATTCAATTAATAGGCAGCAGAAATCCAGGTCATGATGATCACAGCACCTCATACACATTTCTTCCATCCATCCTATATCGACAGCAATGTAGTCTGGCGTTTGAGACTGACAGTCTGTGGATTGTGGGGAAATGAATGGAATTATTCAAAACAGTCCTGGTTTCAGCAGAGAAAAATATTCCACACTTTTTTTCACCATAAATGTGCCATTATCACTTATGGATCAGTTGCGATCTACAGGCTTTTCAGTACGATGATTTCCCCCCATGTTATAAGAACACTACAATAAGTCCTTACAGTAGTAAGATCAATGAAGTGTATTAGTAAATATTCTTGTCTACTTTTCCAGTGGAAAAATTTGATTTTTCAAGCCTATGTTAATTTCAGTCTCAAACTCCTGAGTTCCTGTATCAAGCCACTTATTCTGTATCATTTTAATATCCAATAATTAATACATTATCTCTGCCAAGTAATCGTCAAGACCAGAATACAAGTGCTTCTTAAAAAAAAAATTTTGCCTACACACAGTAATTATCCAACATTTAGCATGAAAGCAAATGAGTTTCTACTATATCATGAACATTTTTTCTTTTTTTTTTAAACCATGAAACATTCAGCAAGGAGACTCAATTCCTGGTTCAATACAAAGAAGTATCACACTCCTTTAAACTTGAAGATGCTACTATCAGATTTGAAAAGCTTAAACAACAGTAAGAATCTTAATCTAGACATTGCCTTTGTATATTTGAGACTTTGACACTAACTTTAACAGTTCTTGACTTAATGTGATCTTTTAACTCAGCRGCTGTTGTCAACATAACAATAAAAGCGAGGCCCCCCACTTATTGAGAGTGACACGCTGAAGTGCACACCTCTCTTGCTAAGACACACAGAGAGAAATTGCACAGCCTAGAGAAAGCCAGACTCTTCCTGTTTAAGTACTGCGCTGAACCTCTAGGCTATAGATCAATTAAGTGCCATTACATGATGACAGAATAGTATTTCAGGTATCAAAAGATGAGTGTTTCTTTTCTGCAACTTTGTTGCCTGCTTGCCAAAATCCCACCAAGCAAAGACTTTACTCCTTTCCCAGAGGATTGCTTAGAGATAAGAGAGGCTCAATGCAAAAGTGCCAACAGGATTAGAACTTCTGACAGGACTCTTTCTTGAGAGAATAGACTTCCTTTGTGATAAAAATAAAAAAGAAGAGCTAATGTGAAGGCTACGGCATGGGCAGAAACAGTACAAATATTCTAGGGTGAACTCAGAAATCTAGCCTCTAGATATTAATAAAATGAACATCCAGAGAGCAGATGGACTAAAACTTATTAGCATCTTGTTTAAATCTGATACTTGGATGGTTTGTCTATGATTCAAAGCTTCTTTTATGGAATAAAATTACTGGGATRTAGAAGTTCAGAAAGCACCCTCCAAAATTTTAGACACTCAAGCTGTGGCATCTTCCTTCAAAGCAGCAAGAGACAAAGCCCCTCACAGCCGTGCTTGAAATATAGAACTTGTTTAAGTGTTCTTCTGGACCAAGGCCAAAATATTGAGCACCTCACTGCATCAAGCTGTTAAGCAGCCTGAACAGCTCAAGTTTTTATTTACACAGGCTTCGCTGTTCACAATGATAACAAACCTCCTCCATCCAGTCAGGACTGTGTTTATTTCTAACAAAGTGTGTTTGTTTGTAAAACCAAGCTGTTAAAAATATTTTCCATGTTTACACAGAGCTTTTCTTCCCAAATCTATATACTAAAGTATTGATTACATCATGTTGTCCATATATACATAAATGTGTACACTGGAAACACTGGAGAGTGGGGACCAGCAACAAAATAGCATGGGCACATTATATTTACGCTTACTTTGAAGAAAGATGTGTGGGTTTGTTTGTTGGTTTTTTTTTTTGTTTGTTTGTTTTTTGTTAAGCCATAAAATATGGTTGTTGGGGGTTTAGAGTCAAGATATTAAGATTCTGATGCAGCTTGGTTTTTTCTTCAGTCGTCAAATGTGATTTTATCTCATAGCTCAGTTTGGTAAGATAATCCAATTCGGGCATTTCAGCCTGCAGAACATTGATCTCAAATGAAGGAACGCATCTCCATGGGCATAACAGATCATTAAGCTCCTCTTTTGGAGGATTCCTGCATTAGGCTAAGTGTCTGTGATTTATTCACTTACTGGGCAGCCTCACACACTCATTCCGTTCCTCTRTCATTTCAAAAACCCAGTGTACTTCTATCACTTGGTTACAATTGCAACTCTGCCTTTCACTSTACAGAAACATTGCAGTAATTGTGTATTAGCTCAACTTCTATTTCATTAGCCTATTGTATTGACCTTATTTTCCCCATGTATCCTGCTTCAAATTTATAGTGGTTATAGTGGTTTTATGCATCCTTAATTTGTGCAKCAAATTCTTTATCCTTCCTAGCACATGTGCATATATAAAATCTTCAAAGTAAGCTATATGTAAAGAAGATGGCACGAATAATACAAAGTATCTAATTTCCAGCCCTCCCACAYAACTTTGTTCCTTTGGGACTTAAGATACTGACTCAACGGGAAGCCCACTCATTTTCTTCTGAAGTCCATCATCAAAATCTCTGTATAATTCCTTGATCTTGAACAAAAACAGCTTCAGAAGCAGGAGTGTACCTTACTTGTCTCTACAGTAGTAAAGATATTCTAATTAGAATTAACTTCTGGAGAAGTTGATGACAGAACAATAAAAGCGAGTCAAAGTGGGAGCGAAACATGTAACTCCTTTAAAAATATCATTTTATCCAAATCATAAAACTTGTGTGATGTCCTAGTCTTATCTTTTGCGTCTTTATGCCTTTAGCCTKTATGGGCCAGACAGCCTTCAACAAAAGCTTGTTTTATTCCCAAATACCAAAAAAGTGGCAACATTTTCAGTGCATCTTATACATTATTATAAGCTCACAAAATGGCACAGTAAGGTTTCACAGCCACCACATCCTACTACTTTTCACACAAAATGCACCACAGAAAGATTTTTTTTCCAGTTTGTAAGAGAATAGCTTTCCAAACTGAACAAATATTCTATAATTTAAATTTGGATCTCTCCTTCTTGCATATCATCATCTCTAATAAAGTGTGTTTGCCAGATTAGGTCTCCTGTGCAACCTCGCCGTTTCCATGGATTTATTGGATGGCCCTTTAATTTGAATATAGAGCCAAAATATGTACATGTAACATCAAGAAAATAATCTAGCCATTATGAAATGCAGCCATTAGTGCTGAGGGAATTTGCCCAAGTCATTTCGAGGCTGCTCTTAATTACATTTGAGAGGTTGTGGCATTCAGGGGAAGTTTCTGAG
>PTEX01000370.1:323855-391304 GCA_003342815.1 Eudromia elegans | reverse complement strand
CACCACTTCTACCTTCAAGAAGAAGAAAGAGGAACTACAGAGAATTACATACCAGTCAATCTTGTCTTACCTTGATCCCTAGGAATAAACTTGGAAATATTTCCAAAAATATAAAGTACAAAGATGTGATCGGAAGTAGTCTGCATGAATTTCTAAATGACAGGGAAGGGAATCATGCCTGGCCAATTCAATATCCTTCTATGACGAGTCATAAGGCTTAATCATTTTTTTCAGATAAATTAAGCTGTTTTCCTGAGGTTTAATATGACAAGTAGTGGCAAAGCTAACCCAATTTACCATGGAATTTGCGATGACTGTAGACATATTCCCTATAACACAGTAGATAGAAAACAATACCTAAAAACTGCTTCTCTAGAGCGCTCTTTGAAGATGGTGCCCCAGATACCTTCCTCTCATTTCCCTTAATAGTACAACAGAAGTTCACATTTGTTATCATAATGATATTGTGTAATGCTACCATTAGACTCCTATGCTAAAACACATAGAGAGAGTGAGAAAAGGGTAATACAACATTGTTCTGATTATCCTATTTGTTAGAGACATAACTTAAATGCACCCGCAAACAAATTCCATTCACTGAGATGTAAAAAAATTTCACATCTCTTTTTAAATGATAAAAAGACATTCTGCAATCCTGCTTCCACAAATGCTAAGACGTAGAGCATGGATGAAAATGGACTCTTAATAAGTATACTGACAAATGCAAAGTAGTAGTACATAAAAGATATAAGAAAGGTAATTTACGGGTTTAGCTCAGGTTTACTTGAGTATGCAAACAAATAAACAAATCCACATCTCTTAATTGAATTTCTACGAATGCAACATACAGACCACATTGTGACAAAAGAAATGCATTAGTGTTGTAGAAATGCATTTGCACTAACATACTGGGCAAAACCAGCTTAAATTATAAAGTCATCCAAAATACAAAGCCTGCATACACATCCCACCTCTTTCAGAAGGTTTCCACTTTTGTTTTTCAAATAACAGATTTTACCAATACATTTCTGTCACTGCTTACGAAGTCTGCATATTATATCCTCCTGCTAAAAGTAAATGAAACAATTCAAACTGTTGGATTTCTTTGTCCTCAATGACTTAAAAAAAGCCTGCTCTTCATTTCTGAATTACATACAGTTGAGTAAGTAATAATCTCTGCTATTAATCCATGCCAAATACTATCAAATCTTGAGTGATGGCAAGTGATAAGCATCCACACACTACATTTCTTATAAAAAGTTGCATCAGCCAAAACACTGCAGAACAACTTCACTTGCTTTTGTCTCTACAAGATGAGGGCCATTATAATCCCTTGTTGGTATTCCTTCAGAAAAAAAAAATCTTTTCTGAAAATATAAAATCAATGTGGGCAATCTTATAGCACTTGTCTTCATTTGGTACCATCTGCCAGTTTATGAATATGACTCACTCATTTGTTTAGAATAAACAGCTGTTAACTCTTGTGAAATGTTTTAACAAGCTTTTAAAAAAAGACTGTATAATGAAGATATTTCAGCTTTCTACAGGAGACTATATGTAATAGATTTTCTCATTTCAATACAAACTAAACAAAAGACACTTGTAAATGCCCTGAGTTTTAACCTACATGAGATTGCAGAGCAACAGGAATTGCTGTTCTTCAAGGAAAGTTTGTTGTACTTTTAATACTTTTGTAACCCTACTTACCTTGATACTGTTGCCATCTCAGTTCTTTTCTACAGATTACTTTTCTCTGGCCTATCTTGAAGGCTGGGCACTGCATCTGCGTTACCAATGAAAATGAGAGAAGCATTCTTTTAATTCCATACAATTTCCTGAGCAACAGGACCTTTCTTCACAAATTCCCATGATCTTTATTCTCTTAGTCACTAAAAAACACATTTGAGACTCACCAACACCACAATAACCCCTTCCAAGTCCACCTGAGCTATCACTTTGAGTACAGGTCTCCAAACAAGGACTAAAACTTATTTCCCCAACTACTAAATACTGCTTTGTTTATATTTCCACTGCAAGATATTTCACTACTTTGTGACCATTTCAGGTCAGTTAGACACAGGTTTCACCCCAGAGGCCTCCATTCTTACTAGAGGTAAAGCTTAAAAACATCAGGATGACTCATAGAAGCASCAGAAAGTCTCCTCCACTCATTTAAAGAAAGGCTAGTGACACCAAGCATGCTGTAGATTAACAGAGATTGATTTAACATGCAAATTCTCCAAACAGTAAGCTTATGAACACAAGAACAGGATGCTGAAATCAGTCACTCTATCAGGCACCTTTACTGAGCAGGCTGAGCCCCTGGGGACAAACAGGTTTCTCTTGCAAGCTGTGAAGGTTAATCCCGCTTCTCAGCCACAGAGCGGCACGCGACGCGACGCGCTTCGCCTCGGCCGTTGGAGCCGTTAGGCGCTTCCCGCGCTGCAAGCGGCTCGCGCAGCCGCCCGGCGCAGCCACACCCGCGCATGCGCCCTCCCGCCCAACGGCTGCACGTGATGACGCAGCGCCGCGCGGCCGCCGGTTGAGATTGTCTCTGCTCGCGCTGCCGGTAACGGCCGCCATGAAGGAGACGCCGCTGTCCAACTGTGAGCGGCGCTTCCTCCTTCGCGCCGTGCAGGAGCGGAAGGTGCCGAGCTTTCTTTTTCTTTCGTCCTCTCCTTCCCGCGGGCGGCAGGACGCCGGGCYGTGTCCCCGCGGGCGGTGTCGGTGGTACAGTAACCGTGTGCTTGTCTCTCCGGCAGCGCCTGGACGGGCGGCAGTGCTACGACTACCGCAATGTGCGCATCTCCTTCGGCGCCGAGTATGGCTGCTGTATTGTGGAGCTGGGCAAGACCAGGTAGCCGGAGGAGACCGTACCCAGCACTTGGCCTGCCCGGGGAGGGAGGCTTTAAAAATGAACCGTGAGGCCCAGGGGGAGGGGCGTTGGGAGGCGGTTCCCAGGGCGGAAGGCTGAGAAGGGGCAGCAGTCCAGCAATAGGAGTCTCTGTGATAAATTGGAGCAGAAAGGAGAGAGAAAGAGCCTGAGTAGAAATTTGGAGCTGATGGAAGTACAAAATAAAAACTGAAATGCAAATATATATATTTAACAGAATTGGTCTTGCTTCTAGTGGTAGGTGATACTTCCTACTAAATTCTGTATTCTGGGAGTTTATTACCCTTTCACTGCAGGGTTCTTGGACAAGTCTCGTGTGAGCTCGTGCCSCCCAAACCAAATCGGGCTACGGAAGGTATCCTTTTCTTCAATCTTGAGCTCTCACCAATGGCAGCGCCYGCTTTTGAGCCTGGCAGGTACGTAGCTTTTTTAAAAGGCTGAGAAGAGCATAAGAGCCACTGTTTGGGTCTATGTAAATACAAAGTTTAATCACAGACAATCTGGGGCAATTTTGTTTTAACAGGCAAACTGAGCTGCTGGTGAAACTGAACAGGCTGATAGAACGCTGCCTGAGAAACTCCAAGTGTATAGATACGGAATCTCTCTGTGTTGTTGCTGGTGAGAAGGTACGGAAACCTACTGATTCCAGACACCAGAGGGCATATATGGTTTTTTTGAGATGATCACTGTCTTGTTTTGGAAACTCAGAATTTTGAATAACACGACTTTACCTGCCATGTTTTAATTTACTCATCTCTGTAGACCTTTTGCAACAGTTAACACCTTGAATTATTTCTTTGCAGAATGAATGTCTTAACTATATTTCATTGTGGTGCATCTGTCAAAACTAAACAGTGTTGAAACCAAACACATTGTGTATTTTTGGATTTACCAAGATTTTTCATCATGACTTCCTAAACAAAGAACTGATGACTTTATGAGTATACCCTAGTACTTTGGTGATTCAGAAGCTGAAAGCATTGCAATAATGACAGCTCCAGTGGAGTCGTGCTGTCAAGTCCTGAACTATTATGTACACTTTTCCCTAGGTTTGGCAAATTCGTGTGGACTTGCACCTGTTAAATCACGATGGGAATATCCTTGATGCTGCTAGCATAGCAGGAATTGTAGCTTTGTGTCATTTTCGCAGGCCAGATGTATCTGTGCAAGGAGAGGAAATAACCGTGGTAAGTTCTATATATCAGTCTATAGCATGTACTATAAGACCACAGAGTTGTTCCCTTCTGTCTGAGAGAGAAGAAATAAATGTTTATGTAAGTAGATGAACTCCAAAATCCCTATTGCTTAGGATGAAGGCCTTGCTGTGGCACATGCAAGAGGATAGTAAGTGAGCCTCCTGAATACATAATTTTATCAACTTCGGGCTTATGGGAATATTAGTTGTAAGAGATAAGTATTTATGGAATGTTTTGACTCAAGAGCAGTATTTCAACCAGATCAAATACAAGAATGAAGAATTGGCTCTGTTAATTACCTGTGCAATTAATATCAGAAAGAACTGCACAAGAAGTATTAGTTTTTTTGTTAATATTTGGATGACTAGAAGTTTACATGCCTCTTTTTTCTATGCTTTTTTAAAATTCCTTTAAATACCTCATGTTTACATTACATCCTCTTAAAATTAATTTTTTTGTAAACAACTTTCTTATGGACTAATTCTTTTTAAAGTACACCCCTGAGGAGCGAGATCCTGTTCCTTTGAGTATCCATCACATGCCTATTTGTGTCAGTTTTGCCTTCTTCCAACAAGGGTAAGCTTTCTGTTAAGCCTTTGATAGAAGCAACCTATTAGCAGTGCTACAGAAAATGACAATATAGAAGAGTCTAAAAAGTATTTGTACCCATAGGCTTATTTCTTAAAATACTTTACCTGGAATGAGAAATGATGGAGATACTTACATGTACTGCATAAGTTTAAAAGTAACCAGCACATTTAACAGAGAATGTAGGAATTGATTGGGGGTGGAAAGGCATGTTCGTAATTACTTCTKTTTAAACCTATTTTATTAGGGATAGTAACTTTCTTGCCTAAAAAAATTTTATTTGAAAATCTTTATTTTTTCATACTGCATTATATGTGGAAACTTGACACTAGGACCTACTTACTGGTGGATCCAACTGAAAGAGAGGAACGGGTAATGGATGGTCTCCTTGTAATTGCCATGAATAAACACCATGAAATTTGCACCATACAGTCCAGTGGTGGGATTATGCTGTTAAAAGATCAGGTAAGTCTTTGCCTTGACCAGTCTTTCAAATCTAAGCTACTTCCTGTAGCATAGATGGTGAAAAGTCCTCTTAATATGAGTTTCTAGAATATTTTGTGTGATTGTTGTCTGTGGTGTACTATGGTTTTGATGAAATTCCTTGTTTTCACAATTATAACCTGCTGCTGTTATATAAAYAGGTTCTGAGATGCAGTAAAATATCAGCTGTAAAGGTTGCAGAAATAACAGAACTAATTCAAAAGGCTTTGGAGAATGATCAGAAAGTTAGGTGAGTTTGGGGAAAGGGGGGAAGARATCATTTCAAGAAATGTGTTGGAGAGAGAAGCCTTTAATATGAATAGCAAGAAAAAAAAAAAAACCTTGTAGCTGTTTTAAGCAGTAAGTGTATACATGGCAGAGCTTGAAAAGAATTTGAAAATGTAAAACATTCTAATATCATTTATCATCGACTAGGAAAGAAGGTGGGAAATTCGGCTTTGCAGAATCTATACCAAATAAAAAGATCACTGCCTTCAAAATGGAGGGAGCTGCTGTTGATACTAAGGAGGTGGAAGAACAAGCAGAAGAAATCATCACTAATGCTGATCCTCCTTCTGAAGTGTATCTTTTTTATTGTGGCATGTGGGAGGGGTGAGGGGGAAAGGCTTCCCCTCTGCTACCACGTCAGCAGTTTTGGAAGGTAAACACAGCCAGAATTCCTCACAGCTCAGGCACTCTCACAGCCTCCAGATGAAATATTACCATCATACTGGTTTTGGTAGTAATTCCCTTTAGGTAATTTAGTTCTCAATGCTAACTAAACATGAACTCAAACTGTCAATCTCCCCCAAGACAAAGTATTCTACCTCCCCCTTAAAGGTTTAGGAAGAAAAGTCAGAGCTTAAAATCCACTGTATTTGCATTAAAACACCAATACTTTTTCAACTAACTGCAATTTTTCTTAACTACTTAAAGTTTAACCCAACCAATACTGCATACCCCTGGGACAGCCCAAATTGGGGAAGGAATAGAAAATGCGTGGGGCGACCTTGAAGAATCTGAGAGGGAAGAAGCCGCAGACGAGGAGGGTGAAACTGATGTTACTGCTTTTGAATGGGAGAAAAATAAAATTGAGGATACCAGCATTACAAACAAAACTGAGAAAGGTGAGTGTTCATATTGATATCTGATAACAACATCACTTTGTTAATAATCAAAAATTAAAAACGGAAGAATTGCCACTCAAGAAAGGGGAACTAGCATAGCCACTTTTTGGTACACCCCTTTCCTAGTTTGTATGCCACACAAACCAAATTTCTTTTGAAGACATGTCCAGGAGAAAGTTCAGAGCAGCACTAGCAGTAGTGATCATCCATCTTTCTACTTTTAAATATTTAAATTTAGAAATAATATAGTTGCTATCTACAGAAGTCCGAACAAAACTCAAGTTTTTTTTTTGTTATTTGAAGATGAACCTATCGTCTTGTCTGACAGTGAAGAGGAAGAAGTTGTCATTCTGGAACCACAGGCTCCACCAAAGAAAACAAGGTAAAGGTACTGTGAAAATATGAGGGGGAAGGAGTTAGATGAGTAGTAGTTTCAGAAAGCACCAGCTGTTATCAAAGATATTGCTCTCTAGCATGTGTGGAGACCAAGGCCAAGCCTAGAACTGCAGTGATCAAGGGGGCTGCGGAGAGAGCAGTCAGGAAGCTTAAATCTGTGGTAGTCTGCTCCTTTCTGAGTCCAGGAATCCTGTCTGACTTGCAGCTGTATGATAGGCTTAAAATTGTTTGACTAGTCTCAATCCTACCCAGGGCCTAAGAGCATGAAAGTGTACTTGGAGCAGTTGCTAGTTAAGAAATACTGTAGAGAGTGCCCGCTACAGCTAATCTTGAAATTTAATCCTTAGTGTTGTAGCCCTCTGTTAGCCATGAAAACTTCACTTAAAATATTTTAAAACACATTTAAACATTCAGATTCAAGTTTGAGYTCTGTGCTCTGCATTGTAGATGTTTGCTGTGTTACAGATGATCAACTACCTTTTAAAATAAAATTCCTTAATATATTATTTTGTTTAAAATGTCATTTGCTCACAGAACACAGGCCAACTTGAAACAAGCAAATACAAGTAAGAAAGCATTTAACAAAAAGAGAAAAAAGAAGAGAGTCGCTCATTAAAGTGATCACCTATCAGAAACACTGTACAATACATAATTTGTCCATTGTTACTGACTTTTTTTTGTAGATAATTTCCATCCCAGCTCAGGTCTGCATCCAGATATATTTTACATATTTGTACACATTTTTAAATAAATCAAGTCTCTGTATAAATTAAATTTTCTTGTAGTATCCTGCTCAACTAAGTTATTTAACTTGAGTTGTACAAACAGGAGAGAGCACAATCTTAGCAAAACAGTCCTCGCAACAACTTGATTTTTTATAAGAGTATAAAGTACAGTACTAGGCAGTGTAAGTCTCGGTATACAGATGATGTCCGTTGTTCAAAGGAATTATGGCTCCAGCTTAATGGCAGAAGAAGGGTTCTGTGACTAAAATAGTTATTATCGTACCTTGAAAGATGCCATGGCAGGATGTGATGGGTTGTGATTAAGATTATGAGTCTCTTTCCATATCATTCCATATCTTACCTTCACGAAAATTGCTTTATGGAAAATGAGCAAAAATACAAATACTTAAAATATCATAAAAGCAGCTAACCAGAGACAAGAGGCTGCAAAACTTGAATGAGAGAATGACTCACAGTTCAGCAATACACCTTTTTTTTAAAAAGTTTAATTAAATATTACATGCAACAAACAGGAATGCTTTTTGCACCATACTCAAAGAATTATGCTCCAAATTTAAAATCAGACATAACAAAGCAGAAGGAAAGAAATCTCCAAGATGGTTTAGCTGCTTTGTTTGAAAACTGAGTCAACTCAGAAACACACACATATGTACAAGAGCAAAGTAGGATTATTTTACATGTGACCACAGTATTTTGTGAAATATGAACAGGAAAGAAGTTGCTGTCATGAGTACTATCTGAGAATGGGGTTTTAGAACTGGCACAGGGAAACTCCATGCTAATTATCAGCTTTAATTGTGTCCTTTCCAAAAGGGACTAACATCYTCTTCCTCCAGGAGCTAAACCAGTGCATTTTCTTAGTGTCAGTTCTCATTGGAAAGGGCTTTTAGAAGCACAGGAATGAGTGAAGATTAAGTTTCTTCCATCTTCTTTGGGAAGACTGGTATTCTTGGCAACTGTTTCTCTCCCCTTTTACTTAGAAATCCTGTTATTTCCCCACTTAACACTGCATACCCTACATCCCTAAGTTGTTTCTTTTGAAAGTAATACAGAAGTTTTACAGATAGACAAAGTGGTAGTACAGTACAGCCTGGGCTTTTCTGTTTTGTTCAAAGTTCCATGGCAAAGCTAGAAGGGCCCCTGCTAGCTCTAGAACCTGAAGAGCTGTTGCTTCCTGCAGCACYAAGAGCTGGATGCCAGGCAGGAAGAACAGACCCACGGTCAGGCCAATACAGGCTATAGCAGATCCCATAGGCTGAAAGCAAAGCCTAGGGAGCAAGGCAGCATTATCCTCTTATGTTACAGAAACAGTAGCAGTGCTTTTTATCCAAAACTAAGCAAGGAGACATTTCATTAAGCTGTAAATTAATAGTCAACTACTGCAGACTAAGCCTCCTTTCACCTAAGTACTGGCATTTTGCTCTTTTCTGAGGAAATAAGTTGTAAGCTTTAAGTTATTCCTCTTATGTTTGTACTTCTTAGTAGTCTTGAAAGTTCCCAGTCTCTGCCACCAAAAGGAAAAGTCAGGACCCAGCTTCTCAGTAAGAGTCCTGGGCTCTAGGCCTGCAGACAGTAGCTGTGCAGCATTTTCATTAGAGCTGCTACAGTCACAAGCTGCTGTTGCAAGTACAGCAAAGGCACACATGTTCATGGATATTTAGATCTACTCCCCTGTAAGGTTAGAGCATTTCCCAGACTAAGCACCAAACATGATAGCATATAGTTTCAGTCAAATCCAGTTTAGCTTTTCAGTGGCAAGCTATTGCAATTGAGCTCATGAAACTACTGGAGAACTACAAGGAAGACTAAAGAGATATGGTTCTTCATCACACATTAGAATACATACAACRTTTTTGCCAGAGTGCATCCCAAAAAGCTCACATCTGCCAAAGAGGAGGCCTGTGCTGCATATTCCTCATTTTGACTTCACAAGCCAACACCACTAGACTAGAGGTCAGTAAACTGTTTTGACTTGTGGAGTGTTCGAGACCACAGACTGAGCAGGGCAGAACTGGAGTTCAGCAACCCTGCAGACAGAACAGCAAGTTTTTAGCTAGTCAGTTGACATGTGAATTTTCACATGTATTTTCACAGAATACACACTCAGCAGCTTGCTGGAGGGCTGCTGTCCTTTTTAGCCCGCAACAATTGTTCCATAGACAGTAGATACTCAGTTCTGCTGGGGCTGTTTGTGTCTTTGGTTAGACACTCCCCTGCACTTACTAACTTCATGTTAGAGCGGCAGAGGTTCAGCAAGGCAGTCCTTGCAGGAATTTAGGAAGGAGTGTCAATTTAAGATGGTAATGCTACTATCACTGTTTTTAAGGTACCAGCAAAATCACTAACATCAGATGTCAAGACATTTATTAGTCAGCCTGAAGTGGCCCGTGTAAAAATCCACTTCTGTACATTCACTGATTTACATGCAAAGCACAGGAAGGTCAGGACATCACACCTTTTGCACGTGTTGAAGGTGAACATCCTTCCACCACTGTTGATCTAACACTGATTATTTGCCACCAGTTTGGTAACAGTTCTCAGGAAATTCTAAGAGATGCTAAGAAAAATTAAGATATGCTGGTTACACCTTTGCTGTATGCTGCAGAGGAGCTCTTCTGAAGCSATAGGGACATGCACAGTGAGGGCCACCCTGCAGGGTCCATGCAAAAGACATCCCTTCCACCCTCCCTCTTGAYAACGCAACGGCAAATCACTCTGGTGGCAAGACTGAAGTGCGTCAAAGTGCCAAGCAGACTGATGAGTTTCTTTAGTGGACATTGATGGGCTTTTGGAGCAGCTAATGCATTAGTGGGAACTCTATGGGCTTAAATTAATATCCATTTTAAACTTTGACTAGAAGATACCTATAGCAAGACTGTTCTGTACATACAGGAAGCACCAAGGAAAGACTCAGGCTGGTTTGAAGTGCATGGTCCCTGCAGTAGAGCACTCAGCTTTACCCAGACAGGCAGTACATAGCGTTTCTACAACTGGGCTCTAGCACGTGCTAAGGAGTTTCACACAAGTTCACTTCAGCAAGGTGTTCTTCTCATAGCTGCGCAGTTTCTTCAAAATTATAGCTGTTAAGCCACATTGTAGGTCCATACTAAGCCACAGTTTAARCTAGACAGTAGAAAAATGCTACAAATACTGTTGTAGAATCCAAGTCAGTCTCACTTGGAAAGAGCAAAGCCCTATTTTAATGCACTGCTGTTTTTACTGTTTATAATTAGGTAAGCAATCTCAGACATGCACTTGGTCTGAATGGTTAATTTTGTGCTTGAAGAGAACATTTTTATAAAAAAAATCCAGCTAAATATTTTAACAAGATTGCATGTACAAAAGATTTACATTAAAACCACATAAAACTAACTTCATAATTAAGCTCCTCAAAAACTGCATTAATATTCCGGATGATCACATCTAGATTGCTGAACCTCATTTAAAACTGTACATCATTTTCTCACAATATACATCTCTTTAAAAGATCAGTCTCTTGATTATTACAATAAGTTTAGTGTCTCTGGCGGGTCAATGAGTGATACTCCATGGTACCTAGACAGGAAGGGAGGAAAAACACGCAGGCTGTAATCACACTCGAGTGCTCTGTGCTGGAAAGAGCAGCACAGGCACTGCAGCAAAATGTGACCTTTCTTAACAGCAGGACCAGCAAAACGCTGGAGCACGTTGGCTACACCAAGTTTCTAGGAGCATGAGGCAGCCTATTGACTACCAGCTGCACAAGCGTCAACAAAATCGCTGCAGTTATCATTGCACAGCCCGCTAATGGCCTGGACAGTGACAGCTGGTGTGTCAGTGAACAGGAATTATCACTTTACTAAGTGCCACTCACAAATTGTGGGAGTCTTGTCACTCACAATGTCCATTTGGTTAGTCTGACTTAAGACCCATCTCAGTTGCTAAATCCCCCAGGTTAGCAACTACACATTAGGATAACTCATGCTTAATATTATCATACATGTCTACAGATACTCACTTTGTACTCTTGTATTTTTCCCTTATTGACTGTTGTGTGTGTTGTGCTGCTTTGAGGTAGGTCTTGTGTAGGTCCATGAGACAAGGCTTAATGTTTTCAAGGGTGTAGCCTGTTACTTTGCACAAAGATTCAGGCTGAGGAAAAGAAAAGGAAGAGGAACATTTGGGCATGTTTCCTCTGGGCATCAAACAGTTTAATAATCACTCCTCAGATTTCAGCAGTTCATTAATCCTGAAAACTAGCCTTTAGAGGCAAAAACTGGAAAGAYTCCTCACTTCCAGTGCTCACTCCCTATCACAAGGGGGCTGCTAGCAGGTTTGAAGGGAATCATAAGCGCAGAGCACATCAGGAGATGCTTCTCCCTTCCCAGAAGGGGTTCCCTCCCATCCCTCTCTTTCAGATACCTCAGGGACAATCCCTAATAACAAACTCCTGGTGTGGAGGGGTTGTGATTCCCTTGGCCGCACAATGCAGAACTGCATAAACTATATAGGTCTGAAGGGATCTGAAGACTCCCTTTCAGTGCTACGTACCCAAGTTTGTCCAGTGATTGTGTAGCCTGCTAGATGAAATGCTGCAGCAGCAATAACTGATGGCAGGTATTTCAGATAAGGATCAGCATCTATTAGACTCAGCTCCCCGAGATACTGCAAGGAAGATGAGAGAAAAAGAATCATTTGCTTCCAAAAGGAAGAATAAAAACCAGCATCACTGGGACACAAGCTTAGGTTTCAAATTCTGCCCATCAGTGAAACAGCTTTTCCCACTTAACTCCCTTAGTGAGATGGTCCCGCATTTGTCCCTTCAGCAAGTACTGACACTGTTCAAGACARAGTTGAGATAGGATAAAGCAGTGGACACAGGTGCAGGGAGAAAATAAAGAAATAAAGGCCTGACAAATTGAACTTGCACCTGATTCCAGGAATCCTCAACAGCACCAAAACCTGGAGACTACCCAAGAAATACCCCTAGGGGCATCTGTGCTAGCCACAGCCTAACACTGTTCCAGCACACACCATTTGGGCATCACAGATCTGGCTTCAGAGGCACACAAGGTGCCGAGGGAAGGGTCCAGGCGTGCCTGACCTTCACCTGATGGGGCAACTGCTTCCCTTTAGCATCTCCAGCCCCTGCCCCACACTTGGGGTTTTTTGTAATGTCAGACTGGATCCAGAACAAGCCCCAGATGCTCGCTGTTTGTGCTCTGATCAAGAAACTAGCTTCTAGACCTATAGCTCAATGCTTGTGTCCTTTCCAGTCAAACTGAACCACAGTAGACAAGTCCACTCAGACAAGATACTAGCTATTCAAGGGGCAAGTTTCTSATGACTGACAACAATTATGCATTGATCCATACACAATTTTAACATGGAAACTTAAGGAAGAACATGTCTTGGGCGGGGGGGGGAGGGAGAGGAAGCTCTTAGTTTTAGATAGAAACATATCAGGGGAAGCATCCAGCCCTGAAACAGACCCTGAATTTTTCCATCTCAGGCTGCACTGAGTAAGTGCTCATGCTTGAACCAGCTCAAAAAGCAGATGGCAAAGCTCTTGAAGACGCTTCATGCTAAGTAGCAGACAAAAGGGTCGCTCTCCTGAGGCGAAGCACCACCCCAGAGGTGCACAAGGGGCACCAGCTACACTCCTCAGGCCTCTTCCAAAGAGAAATGATTTAACAGAGACTGAGACGGGAAAGCCTGCCATGAAGTATCTTTTACCAGATTTATATTGGTAAAAGAAAACAGCTTGTGAGGTGCACTAACGATATAACTGCCCAGTTACAGAGATTCAACTATTAATTCTTACCATAGACAAGCTCTCGACTTTGGCGCATGTCTGTTCGTGCAAGAAATACTGGGTAAGGAACTGGTTGATCGTTGGAGCTGCCAAGTCAAATGACAAAACTTTCAAAATTAAGTGCTCCATCCTTAGAACTTGCTTCTTGGTATAGGTGTCRTCTGTGATGTAGACGAACTCTGCAACTTCAGGAGGGTAGATTTCTTCAAATTTTCTGCAGTAAAGAGAATTTATGAGCATGTTGTGTAGCAGACAACCAGATAAGTGGCAACACTTAATGAAAAGCAGCTAAGTACAAGTTCTGGCTTGTGGAGTAGCTACAGCCTGTTACTCGAGTTTGCCTCCTCCAGTCCCCTCGGTCTTGGATCAGCATAACTTTGAAGTTACAGAGACTTACACTTAACAGTTTGACGACTAACTAATTAGGGATTCAGGATTCATCTTCAACCACATCCCAAAACCACTTTGCTGCTGCAGCTGCAAATAATGCCTCCTCACACTAGGTCTCTCCACAGACRTACATAGTCCCTTGACTGCAACATTTGACCCAAGCTAGCAAGCTTTGGAGGAGATAACTGYTGCTTTTTACCCAGTGCAAAATCTCACCAGTCAGTCTGACTACACACAGCAAAACATGAAAGGCACAAGAGCAGATTTCCAGCCCCACGAGACCAGCAGCTGGAATTTCCTGTTAAACAGCTCCACTTACGATGCAAGCAGCATGGCTGCAGTACCCACAAGCTGGAGCTTTCCTCGCAGGACAGACATTGAAGACAGAAACCTATCGATGTAGTTGACGGCTAAGTGCAGGGTTTCATTCTGTAGCTTGTATTCCTCGCCAACCTCCACCAGCCAGTCCACGAGAATGGCCCGCATGTTGTTGGTGATGTCGGGCTGCTTCTTCATGTAGCCCATTTTGGGCTTGCACTTCACCTGGAGGGTGTGCGACGCACAGGGTTTAGTTGGCATGGGGGTGGCTGGGGAGGCAGGCGCCCCAGCGCTGGCAGCACTAGCTGGGGGCTGCTAAGAGGGCCCTGCCTCCCCCCGGCCACGAGGAGGGAAGCGTCCTGCCTGGGCGCCCTCCTACCTCCATCTCCCGCAGGTAGCGGTGGATGTCGCCCGCGTAGTCGGGCACGTTGTTCACGTTGGGGCTTCTCTCCTCGGCCTCGGAGGAGATGGACATGTCCATGATGCTCGGCGAGTCTGGCGGGAGAGAGGGGCCACCTCAGCGCCTGCCGCGGGGCCCAGCGCCAGCCGCGCCGCAGCGGGGCACTCACCGCAGCTCCGCTCCAGGCTGTTGCCAAGCGGCGCCAGCGGCCGCCGCTCGCCCAGGGCGCTCACGGCCGCCCGCAGCCCCAGCGCCGCCACCTCCTCCTTCTCGGCCGCCGTCTCCTGCTCCTTGCCGGCCACCACGGCCGCCGCTCCGCGCCGCCGCCGCCGCTCGCCATCGGGCTCGTCCACATGGATGGCGAAGGGCGGCTGCCCCCCGCACGGCCGCCCCGCCGCCGCCCGGGCCTCGCTCCGCGCCGCCTGCCGGGGCGGCACCGTCAGCACCGGGCCGCGCCGCTGACAGGCGCCCTGACAGCTCCCGCCGCGCCAAGATGGCGGCGCGCGGCGCCTCCCACCCCACCCCCCGCACCCGCACTTGCCTGCGGCGGCGCGGGCCGCGCCGCAGGGCCCCGCAGCAGCCCCAGCGCCACGCGCGCGGCGGCGGCGGGCGGCGCCTTGGCGGCGGCGGCGCCGGGCGGGACGTTCTCCTGGTTCTCCTGCTCCGCGAACATGATGGCGGCGCCGGGAGCAGGGCCGGCCGCGGGGACGCGCCCAGGGCCGCCGAGTCTCGCGCCGCGGCGCCGCTCTCGTCCTTCAAGTAGCCCGCGACTATTGAACCGGCCAATGAGGGAGCGCGCGCCGCGCGCGTCACGCGCCCTACGGGCAGCGGCAAGGGCCAAACCGGGAGCGCGGCACGGCGCGGAGAAGGCGGGGCCTGGGGCRGAGGGGCGGGGCCTGCAGAGCGGGAGGAAGGCTGCATGCGCAGTGCGCRCCGGGCAGCGGCTCCCGCCTCCCGCACGGTGTGGGGGGATGCCTCGGCGGCGCTCGGACTCATTCGGCCGCGCTCGGCCCCATTCGGCACTGCTCGGGGGCGTCGGGCGGGAAACAGCGGCGTGCGGGCGGGGCGGGAGCTGCTGAGGGGCGGCGGGAGCGAAGACAGCCCCGGGCAGCCGCCAAGCGGGATCACGCAGGGCAGCCCGGAGCGTGGGGCCGGGTTTGGCTCCCCCCTTTCAGCGGAAGCAGGAATCAGTCTCTTCTCCCAGATAACTAGCGCTGGGAGAAGAGGAAATGGTCTCAGCTTGGGCCAGGGGAGTTCAGGTTAGACATCAGGAACAATTCCCAGGCTGTGCAGGGACGTGCTGGAGTCACCGTCCCTGGTAGGTCCAAGGAATGCGGAGATGAGGCACTTAGGCTTAACAGGCAGCGTGACGAGGGGCTCTCGGGTGTACTTCATCTCTTTTCCAGTGATAATGATTCTATAATCGCTTCTTCACTGTGGTTGCTCAAGRTATAAACCACACACATATTTCCATCCAAAAACCTTTTACTGTCTTAAGAAATAAAAAATAAAAAAGAGGCTGAACAGTACACTGACTTTCCAGTAAAGAGAGCTGAAACTTATGGGAAATGAGTTACAAAGAATCAAGGGAGGCGAAGCACAGGGCACATCCATAAAACATCCTACCTTCGGCAGAAGGGATCAGCGGCACCTGCCAGAGCCAGTGTGTCCACCTAGACTGCAGAGCTACCTCTCCCTGCACTCATCACAGCAAAGCAGCTGCCAACGCGGTGCCTCCTGCTCAGCACGGCTCACATCACACGAAACACCTGATTTTCTCTAWGTGTGCTACGTCCATAAAAATACATTTCTTCATACATTCCTACAAATTCAAAATACTCCYATTTATAGTCTCTAATAGTGCTGAAAATACATTTCTGCAAAAGGGATATTCAATATCTGCTTCCCTAGCTTTCCTTAGCTTTGAAAAACATTTGTGAATATACAAGCTATGTGTGCATTTCACATGTACAATGGCTTATATGAACTAAAGTTGATCAGTACTCAATATGGCAATAAATAAGAATAAAATTAAAAGAGTAAAAAGAATAGTAAAAACTWCCCCCTCCCCAAATAGATGTATTGGACTTGATAGGTGACTGCCTTGGCAAGAAAACAAAGAACTAAAAGGAATCACTATGTCCTTTCCTTGTCGTTTCCAAATCAGGCTGCAGCCTCAAAAAAAGCAATTAGTCCATCTTGATCACAGCCATCCAGAATTTCCAGAAGAAGAGGAACTTTTGTTTTCACATTGGTGCCTTTAAATTTAAATTTATCTATGAAGAGATCTGTGATCATACCTGCAGAAGTAAAGTTCSAAGATTTTTTATTTGCCTTGTTTTCAGCCATGAGATACCTCTACTTTTGACTATCTATAGACTATTCTAGTCAATTTTCTTTTAGAGACAGGAGTGTTTTTACACTTGATGTTTTAAACAATGATTGCCTTGTAAATACATTCAAAACGCCTTCTCATTATCCCAGATTCAGCTTAATTCCAAAGGGTGTGTATATATAGATGTAGATATATATTGATATATCAGCCTTAAAGAGTTACCCACACCTGACACACTCAGGAGAAAGGAATGGTCCACAGGTAGGCAAGGACAACTCATTACTAAACATATCACCTGAACTAAAAGCTGTATGGGGAGGACCAACAGAAAATGCAACAGAATTTCCTTCACTTGATTAGATCAAAGATTATTTCTTTGCATCCCAAGCATATTTTCCTGTTTTTCTGTTAATTTTTAAGTCTTTTTACTTTGGCAGAATTTAATCACTCATTCAACTTAGATATATTCACAAATGTCATCCGGAATTGGAATACATTCCTTAATCATGTGCATAAAGATAAGGATCACCCAAATATAAAAAGCTGCCTATTAAACCGAAGGAACAAAAGTCCCTTGCAAATAATCCTGACCATTACAGCGCTATGCTTATGACAGATAATTCTGGGAGATCTCAGGCGACCGATTCTTGAAAGTTTGCAGTAGAAAAACCAATTTCATCATGTGCTACGTTCTATTACCTTATTTTTAGCTCTGAATTYTACAATCAAAAATACTGTGTAACTAATTTAGTATAACAGCCTAGCTGTAAGAGAAGATGGACAGATACACTCAGACACCCATTAGCCTCCTTAAGCTAGTCAAATGGACACCTGTATCAAATTATTTCAATGCCACAGCTACTGACTCCATAACTATTTCAACCATGTCCAATGTGTTCTCTGAATATTAATTTTGCATTTAGAGAAAAAAAAAGTTGGGTTGATCAACAAACCGTAAAGTCTCTCAAGATGTGCAGGTTGTTTCTTGTATTCCTCAAGTAGCTGATCCGACTCTTCTAAAATGCTACGGTACTTTGGGAGCAAGAAGTCCACATTTCCTTCATGGACTTGTAATTCCTCAAAGAMATTTTAAATTGTGAAAATTAAAAGAATATAAACGTAACAAAAAAGCAGCTTGGATCTGACAGGAAAAAACACTTGAGAGATTAAACCATGCCCTTGAAAATAATTCTTACTAATTCAGAAGTGCCTTATTCTCTAGGTTTTCTAATGCCTGATCTTTATAAATATGTCCCTTTATATGCTATGATTCTCAAAATCCTACGTATTACAGCCCTGAGCAACTAATGCTGCAAGAACAGGTTCACTGCATAGCTCAGCCTCTACAACATCATTCCCACAGTTTTTGCCATGCTTTTATAGCTTTTACTATCAGATCAAATTAATACAGACACTGTTATCTGCTACAGAAAGCCTGTTCTCTTCTAGACTGAAGGTAATTATGCATTTTGAGTCTTCAGGGCTAACAGCTTTCATCAGTCACCAGATTATTTTACTGCTGCTTAATAAATGAGTTGGATACCAGTGGCACAAAAAAGTTAAAGGGTTTGCTAGGCAAAAAAAAAAGCCCACGACAAGCACAAAACATCAAGAGCTCCAACATCATTACCTATGCACAAATGTAACATGCAATATTAAATTCTGTATTATTTTGTATCTCTCAAGTTTGTCTAATGAAGCCTCAGCAATGCACTTTTACTGATAACAAAAGCATAAAACATACTGCGCGCTCAACAGTAGTGAAGATTTTCCACTAAGCAGAGTTTGGACACCTAGTTAAGTGCGAGGAGTCATCTGCCCATGTCCGCTGTTCAGTTTAAACACCCTCAACAACAATCAGTGATTCCGTGTGTTATTCGCTAGTACAAACAGGAGTTTTACTCTAAAATATGTGTCTCCACTGTAAGACTGTCTTGAAAAGGTAACATAAAGGCACTTGACTTGAACCATAAAGGTATTGCTAACATAATCCRTGTGAAAAGTCTCCAGAGAATACTTACTTTCAAAGCATCTATTAAGTGAACCTTCTTAGCCAGCAGCTGCTGATATTCTAATTTGGGGTGGATAAGCTTTAATGTATACCTCACAGATTCTTCATTTATGTCTAGTAGGGCATCAAAAACAGGAACAACAAGCACATGAGTAATACATGTCATTTTAAAAAACATAAAATGAAGTCAAAGACAGTAAAATAGCAAAGCAATTTTACCATATGATATATTAAGATTAATCTTCCTTTTAGTAGCCTCTTTGGAAAGTACATCTTTTAGGATGGATATGGTAGATATGTTGTCAGACTTAAAAAGTCCCTCACCTTTTCTATAAAAAAAAGAAAACTTTTAAACAACAGACAACCTAAGACAGGTGTATGCATTAGATATTGTCCTTTTTAAAAATATAAGATCCACAATTTAACAACAAAATCAGAAAAAAAAATATTGGTCATAATGATTCCTCTGATACTGGGTGGTTGTCTACACCCATGTTACTCCCTTGTCTCCTATTCATAGTGTAATCTTGTCAGAGAACAGGATTTGTTCTAGGAGCTAATATGAAGTGGTATCTCCAAGCATACATAGATAAAGCGTTTTTATCTTATTTGATGCATGGCATTAAGGTTACACWAGTAAGATTTTGGATGGCATCCAATATACCAATATTTTTATTAGATTTATGATTAGTGCCTGGAAAGCAAACAGGAAGGCAAACTTCATTACCAAAAGGTAATGGAAAACAAACCATGTCTATCTCCAAMAACGATGTCTATCCCCCAACCATGTCTATCTCTAACTTTCTAGTTGTTAAGGATGAAATCATTATTGTGCAGGACTCAATCAGGGTAATATTTGATGGCCCTTTTTAAGTAAAACTTTCCATTAATTCTATTGGTAATAGAATTGGGAATTCTATTCTATTCTACTCTATTCCATCTATTCTATTTTTACTGGGGACAGGAACTGAGAGAGATGGAGAGGCGAATATCAGCATGTACATGAGGACAGTCCTCCTAGACTCCCAGACAACCCCATCAAAGTCCACTCTCCTTCAGCAACTATATTTTACCTGTAAGTACTTTCAAGCTGTGTACCCAGAAAGGTATTCTGAAAATAAAAGGTGATACTCTCTCCAGCTGGAGTCTTCTCAGGAACTTCAGGCAAGCAAAACACAACCCAAGAGTGAATTTCAGCGAAACTAAACTGGCCTTTGAGCGTCAGTGTATTCATGGGTCTACAACATTAGGAAAGTAAAAACTTGTCATTAGTTACTAGGAGTGGCACTATCAGTGCACTGGTTATCCCTATAAAAAGGGAAAACAAAAATTCCATGTGATCATCTTGGTTTTTGTTTGACATCTTGCAATAAAACAATAACAACATAAAAATCACTCTTGGCCAATTCCAGTATCTTGCTTAGTAGTAATAAATTGCAGATTAGTTTCCTATAACTCAAGACAAAAAGCTATGAGTATGTGCAAATTTTATCTACTAGAAGGTATGTCAAAATTGGGTAAGAACCAGTTGGAAGTTTCAGACATACCTATTTCAAGTTGTTAAGCTTGAAATTTATGATAAAGATAAATTACTGACAAAAGAAAAAGATATGACTGAAAGCCTAAAGGCCTTCCATTCTGTAAATCACAGATAGATAGCATTTATATCAAAACAAGAAACAACCTGCATTTCTAGTAAATACATTTTGTATCATACATTCAATCCTTCATTTTAAATGTCATCAATAGACGGTAATTTTAGATACTGACTAAAAGGGAAGTCAAAATTTGATAAAACACTGAGGGAAATGGAGAAAAAAGTCATTTAGCATCAAAGTTAGCAAAGAGAAAGAATTATAGCAAAGGGGTCRAGGGGCAGCTGAGGCTGAAACTGAGAAAGACAGTATCATGCAGGACTGTCTCCTTTCTGTCACATCCTCTACTCCACAGACACACAGAGCTGCACTAAAACACCCCATCAATAAAATAAAGGCAATCACCTGAAAATACAACGACTAAAATGTCAAAGCAGGAGCCTGTTAAATCTGCCCTTTTTTTTTGGTCAGAAAGCCTATTAAATGGAATGACAGCTCAAACTCTTAAGTTGAGCATGATTACTTAAACTTATACAGTAAACACTGTTTGAACTGCACTGCATCAGAAAGAAAAGCATTGATTTTTCTTTATAAATACCGGTCATGGTCGATAGAATGAGTTCTCTGATGAAGTGAAAGTGGTTTAATCTGATATTGATGAACTTGGCAGGTTTTCGGTTGAATTCTTGGAGTTACATATGCTTGAAGTGTCCCATATTGTCCTTCAATTGATCGAACCTGCAGAAATAGGATCAGAACCCACAAGCAGAAACAAGAGGGAAGAGATTAATTTACCAGAATTCAGAGAATTGGTGGGTGTTCAAAACTTAATAAAGATAACTTAATAAAGTCTGTTTTTCAACAGGACTTCAGTACAATACAGAGTACATAAAACTCTGTGGTATTAACTGCAGTAATAGTTGACCACACCAAGAGAAAGCTTAGAAAGACCTAGACAGAGTCTTTGTGTGCTCTGAGGATTATCTTTAATAATCACGTTTTCACCTATTTTCCCAGTGGTAACAGAAATATGTGGATTTTGTGGACCATTACCAAAACAAACAAACAAACAAACAAACAAACAAACAAACAAACAAACATCACAAAGCATGTATACTTTAATCTAGAAAATTCTCAAGTAACAAGCAGTAGCTGAAAGGTACTACATGAGAATAACATGGCTCATTATTTGCTCAGGTTAATCAGTCAATCCAGGAGGAGATGCCTGTATCCCTAAGCAACACACTGCCACATACCATATGATTTCCTGTGGAAAGCATTTTGTGGCATTTTACCTTAAGTTCAAGCCTTGTAGTGTTTGCTTGGCATCGATAGGTTGCAAGAACAAAGTTGCTATTTGGCTGTGAACAATAAAAAACAGTGAAATAATATAAAACAGGTAAAACAAAACAAAAATCACCAAATAAGTAGTTTAATTCCTTATATTTAATACTGCAAATATATCAACCCAAATTCTGTTTTTTTTAATTAAAGAGTATTAAGCTCTTTCATCATGCAATCTTTAAGTATTGTTATTTCCTTTGTTTCACTTACCTCAGAATCACAGCTGCTAAAACTAACAACAGCAGAATTTTTATCCACATCCAGAAGGTCTATTGGGACATCACTCTGTGGAACATATAAGGAATGGAAAGTCAAAAGTTTAAAGTGCTAAGTATTCTCTAATGCATTTATCCTCTAACTCTAATCTATCATCTTTAATAATGGTGAGGCCATACAGTTGCTTCATCATTCATAGCAAAGAGTTAAAAGCTTAGCAGACATGCAACTTATTTCATAAAGTTTATTTCCAGAGGAATACGACAATCTTTCTSTCTCTCTCTCTATCTCTTATGGTGCCCATAACTCTTGCAAGGCTGCATTAAAAAAAAAGTTTTATTGCCTTCTCTAGCAATAGAAGGCAACACCAAGCATTACCTCAGAACTCCAATCTTGTTCTTTAAGGGAAATCAAGCTCTACAATAAATTCAGGCATAGATAAAGCAAATTGAGTATTCTTTGCTGAGCTAATAAAACTGAAGAAACCATAGAACTGCAAACTCGGTAATGCTTAACCTTTCTCTGATTAAGTCCTTTGCCATAAAAACATGCAATAGAAAAAAAAACCCACATAGTAGTTCCCTGCACTTTAAGATGGTTTACCGAGACAGAAATTTTTCCTGCTCAAATTTTGCTTCCCAGACATATGCTCCAAAAAGTTAACTCAGAACCACGATTATTCTGACTACCAAAGATACTGCAACAGTTGATATGAATGTTAAGAAGAAAAACTAATTAGTATGGTGTGACTTAGCAGGAATATTTACCACCAGCGTCATACAAATCCAATACTGAATTCGTTCAATTGCTCAGAAGTGGCCCAAACCATTCTCAAAACAATTTTTCCAGTACAGAAGATTGCAAAACAAGCATGTAAAACAGGTGCATCAATACTCCAAGGCTGCACATTTCAGCTGCCTAATAATTCAGACAGTTCAGAACAAACATATACTTAGCAGCATATAGATGGTCTTTTTAAACAGAAAGTCTTTTCATGCTTTAACTTTTATTTAAAGATTTGTGAAAACCAACACAAAGTACCCTGTACTCACCTGTACCAGGACATTATCTATAGCTGTCTGCACCTCCAAGATGAGACTGTAGCTGGCATCGTCCTTATTTAATGTAAACTTATCATTCACACTGAACACAGGCACTGATGAAACAGCGGTACTAGACTGAGAAGACTGCTGGTATTTTTCACGCTCCTGAAGTACTTTTATCTGTAAGTTTTCCAGTTCACTCCTAGAAAAGAGAAAATACAAAGTCTTCAGAAAAGTTAACTGTTTAAAGCTGCCCTTGAAATTAAATATTTTACTTGCAAAGTTGTCATGTTTCTGATCTTCTGTTCACTGCTTTCCAATCAGATGTGATCAGTAAATCCCTTTTCACATAAATAATTTCACAAAGATAAAATAAAAACTACATAATATGAAAATGTAGGTTCTACCACATTGTGCCTGAAGAAATTTCTGAGACACACTGAAGGACACTTTCTTTTCTCCAAATAGAGAACATATTTTTGATAACATGCAACTATTTCTCTTGCATCTTTTAGAATATAAAAATAGGAAAGAAGTGAGGAACTGTATCTTGAAGAAGCTGTGGGGAAGATGGCATCAAGACAACATCACCCAAAGACAAGATAGAAGGGACCATGAAACTGCAGATTACTATTGAATTCTATTTTGATAAGGTTTTAATACATAACTGACACAAAAACAATCTGATGCGAGCAGGAAGAAAAGTGTATTTCAGCTTTTAAGATGTAAAGTTATATTATATTTCTTCTTATTAAAAATTACCTTAAAGATGAAATCTTGCTTTGCATCTCCTGACTCAGTTTTAGCTGTTCACCAGATCCACCTTCTCTATGGATGGGTTCTGTAGTCAGACCTGTCAGCCATCCTAAACCAATATACAAAATGATATTCCAAATAAGCTATAAATAAAAATCTACACTCAGCTTTTGCATCTGTAAAGAGTGACTTTAGCTCAGAATTTTGGATACGGAGAATCAGGCTCTAGTTTGATCATTTTTTTGGAGGATGTATTCCAAAAAATTGATGGCTCTAGACACTAAGCATAGATTTTTGTGGGTTGGTAGTCATTCTACATTTACAAATTGAAAAACACTACTTAACCTTTTTCATAAGGGCAGTTTAAACAAAAAATCCATCTGTAGGTAGTTTTATCTTAGTGTTTAACATTCACCCCTATTGCCTCTGACAGAAGTTTTCCTAATATCAGCACTATATTTAAAAACACGAAACAACTGTAAAATTGCTTACAACAAACTACATATTGCATAGTATATATTGAGATAGAATGCTGTTGGTTGAAGTAAAAAAAAAAAAAAAACAAATTTTTTTGGTTTCTTAATGGCATTTAACTATAAAAAATACGTATGCTAGTTTATACTGTGACACCTCAGGTATCATATGTAGACTTAAGTGTTTAGACTTCCGGAATTACCTCATCAAATTAAAACAAATGGCAACACTGCATTATTAAAACTGCATTATAACTGCATTATAAAATACACCACAAAAATAGCCAAGGAAATGTCCACCATCTTTTACATTCCTCAGCTACCTACTTCAACTACTAAGAAAGCCAAATAATGGTGCAAGAATTAAAAAAAAAAAAAAAAATCCACACAAGTCCTACACTGCCAGGCTTCAAATGTAACTTTGCTCTTCAGAGCAGTATTTTTCTTTTCTGCYAGAATTTACCAAAGCCAGCCTGTTATACGCCACCCTGGAGCTTGCCTTTGGAAAGCCACAGGTGCTCATGTGATTTTCCTTTACATCTTTACCCCATCATAATACCCAGCTTCTATTGAATGAATGAGAAACAGCTTACCTGAATAGGTGCATGCTAAAATTTCATCATATCCATCTTTTCCCACGCAGCCGCCTTGGATTGACACAATGCTCTCTGATAATGCCTTCAAATAAATACATTCAAGGAAAGCAAAATATCACTGCACTCATTTTAGAAGTTTGCTTTGCATTTTTCTTTTTTTTTCTTTTTTCCTTTCCTTTTTTTCCATTTTTCCCTGCATCACAAAATACCTGCATTGATGAAGAATATCTAGACACTAAAAGCAAGTAAACTAGCTGATGACTATCTAAGCTAAACTAGGGTATTTTAGTTAATATATTTTGATACTGTCTTTGCTACACAGTGTAGAAAGATATGGCTTAAAGAAAAACACTGATGTAACCATTTTTCCAGTGATAATCAGCAGTCTCATTGAAGACTGAAATAATCCCCGTTAATTTTAGCAATTTATAATTAAGGTAACTATGCCCAGAAAATCCTGACAGCTARCATTCACTATTTCATATGCAAAAGACAGATTATATAGAAGTTGCATTTAGTTTCTTGACTCAGGTGCTTGACAATGAAGCCCCACTTGAGGTTTCACTCAGGAGAGTGTTGAGTAGTTAGCAGATACAGGGCATCAATACAGTTGTCACACTATTTTTATTTTAACTCTACTCAGGATCATGTCACTTGCTGCTTCTCAAAATTTCATGTAACGCTTTGAAGTTTCTACTGTCAATATTACAGACAGCAGCAATTTCTTTTAAAAGATGAGTGTCGTTATAGCTGTAACTGCCAATCTTGTAAAAACTTCAAATTTTGAAATATAGATTTGTAATTAATTTTGCCATCGAAGAAGAATACAATGAATATGGACTTACATGATCATATAGAAGAACAGGATCATCTGCGCTCTCAAAGTTATAGACTTCTAGCATACCATCATCTCGTCCAATAAGTAATTCTTTAACCCCATCTCCCAAAATGTCAAAGCTATCAATACATAAGATACCTAATGAAAGAGATAAAGAAAGTACTTGCTTCATCTGTGTTTATGATACGCACACCAGCTGCATTAAACTACAACGAAAGAAATTCTAGGCCAGCTTTTAAAGTTCTGTGAATGCTATTTYTGGCTGAGTGCACTAAAGTTGGCTGAAATCTCTGATCTGCTGCGGAACGTCAAAAAAATGCCAAGTGATTTCATGACAGCCAACGCCAAGGCAACAATAAGAGCCCTCTCCAGTGAGCAACACCACAAGTGAACGGCATTGTATGGATATTCCTTCTGAAAAATCCCCAAACTCTCTCCTTAAGGACTTAACTCTCCCATCTGCCTGTCCACTCTGCTGTACTATTCTTTGTTTCTGAGAGTGTAAACATAGTTATAATTAACACACTACTACAAATTTTGGCTAATTTGACAGAAATAGGGTTGTGGCTTGCGTCAGAYCAGGATTAGGTCTATAGCTTCCAATGACATGTTAATGTGACAAACCCACCACCACTGAATATGGCAGAACCACAATCTGTGACAAACAGACAGCACAGAGAGAGCTAAAGAAGGGAGGGTGGAAAAAAAAAAAGAAAAATAGAGCACATAAGCTTTAATATATGACAATAAGAAAAATGAGATGGAATTTGAGCATTTCAAAGGAACAGTATGGCCATACTTACCWCATTTTAAGAAGAAAGTTTAATGTTATCTTGAAAGAGATAATTAAATTCACTAAAACCAAAAATGCACCCCTGGTCCTTTCCTTTTCAAAGGGGTAAAGACTAATACATGCTGCAGAAGCAACAACATACCAAGACTGAAGTGCAGAAAGTATTTTACTATGTTGTGACCATACTGTGCAGCTTTAAGGGTATCTTTGTTCTATCTTCAGAGAAAAACATTAAGAATAACTTAACATTAAAAAGAGCCTTGGAGGGAAGATGCAAGCCTTTCCTTTGAAAAGACCTAGGAACTACTGAACATGTGAAAAATTTAGCAGGCACATTGGCATTTAAAGATAGTCATAAAAATCATGAAAACCTTAAGGAATTATATATGAATTTGTATTCTGTTTTAACATTTCCACTTTAAAAAACATACTTTTAGCATAACAAAGTTATGCTAAAAAAGTTAGCATAACAAAGTTTAGCATAACAAAGTTATGCTAAAAGACTGGAAATGGTATGAACAGAAAACCCAAAGCAAGGCAAATTATTTAAAATTTAGAAGAAAGAATAAAAGAGAACTTATTCATATTAATATTATATATTGCAATAATTATAATGCAGATCCAAAATATCTATGAATAAGATCTTCTGATTATAGTACTTATAGTAATACCTGAGAAAAGCAGGAAAACTAGAGATGAAGAGACTGAGACACATACCTCCTCTCTTCTTTTCATTTCCAATTTCCCACTTATGGGCAGGACTGGAACCAGTAATCTGGATCAGACCCACTTTACCATCAGAAGTTCCAAACACAACATCTTCTCCAGAATCACCTAAGCACATAAATTAATTTTAGAATCAATACAATCAAGTGAGGATTTAAAAAGAGTAGTTATACTCTACTTCCCAAGGATTAAAAAAAAAAATGTGCAAGAGAACTATGAAGTTTTTAAAAAAGAGACAAATACATGAAAACTGCAACTATTATAATTTCTTCAACGCTAGTTCTCTCTTGTGCATGAATATCCACCTATACTGGAGTTCTGCCTAGAGACCAGGGTATTCATAATCTAGTACTTTAAATTTAGCCAGAGGCTTTGTTGCCTTTACAGAAAAGGAACAAAGTGATTCATTAAGAACATAGACCTAGTAGTGAATAGTGTACTGAGAGGTAAGCAAAAAAAGAAGTACTTTGACAAACCAATTCTGAATATTGCTGTCAAATAGTCTAACCTAAACTAAATTAAGCACCACATTAAGATACCAGATGGATTTATATTAGGTTAATACATGTTAACAAGAAGGATAATCAAACTATTTTAAGCTTGATCCTTCTTGATCCTTCTGCCACATCCTCAGTGCATGGGAGCACGACTGAATATTCTCTTCCATCTACAGATGCACACAGCTAAGGATTCCCATTAAGAAAAGCTATATATAAGAGAGAGATACAAAACCAAAACTTGCTTGAGGTCTCCAGAAGGATAGTTCATATTTACACATACATGATGAAATCACTGCTGCTGAAAGAGCCTTTCAGTGAAATGTAAGTTGCATTTAGAATCATTTAAACAGCTACATATAACAGCTATAATTATATTATATAGAACAACTACAGTCAGTGTGGAAAGAGCAAAAGGTGGGAATAGCCTCTAATCCCAAATCTCCACAATAACCTCACCAGAGTCTCAACTGAAAAGCACTATAGTACTACTCCTGCCATTTCTCCATTTTCATCTTATTTTTTTTCTCACTTGCCTAAACAGTATAAATGCTGTAACTGTGACTCAGAAATGCCTCTCCTTTTGAGAGGAGAGGGAGATAGGGGACACTGCGTAAAGGGAAAATAACTTTGAATTTCTTTTCAAAAAACTTGGAATTTCTTTCAGAGACAACAGGCTTTTCATTTCATTTCCACATATGAAATTTATCCACTAAAACTACAACTAAATCAATTACAATGTCTTAAATAGTATCATTTTCCTCACTTGCAAATAGGAAGAGGTTACAAAAACCCTTGAAGCTCTCTCCTCCCTAAAAGAACTTAGTGTTTTTCCAATAAATTTATTCAAGTGCAATGTGCAGATAAATTCTCATCTAATTAGAATGTTTCAAAGTACTGATTCAAATTACCATCAAGCTTTTATTTAGATAGAACTAGACATGACTTTACATTGTCATAGCTGTGCTACATGTTTAGCTTCAGCCTAAAAATCAAAGCGGTAGGCAACTAACAATTCTAAGCATTAAAACTTCAGAAATATGTTAAATTATTATTAATCAGTTATATGCATACTAGAAATCTTGTTACCTCCATTTCCATTGTTTAGAGCAAGAACAGTAGGTGGTCCAGAAACTTCTACTTCATACAATAAATCAGATCCCTAAATGCAGAGAAAAATTCTTTGAAAGATTTCTTTTAAATGATGCAAAAAAAGTACATATATATACATACCCTTTATCATACAAATTCTCAATAACTGTGGGAGAACTATTTCTAACTCAGAAGAGCATAAAGCTTATAAAAATAAAACAAAGCATTCAAATTTAAAAAGGTCTTAAAATGTGTTATTACCATATAAAAATTATTTTGTGGTGAGATATACTGAGAATTCATCTGCTAGTATGAAGTAATGGTTATATTATTTAATATATGACAGAATTAATATGACAGTAATATATGAGAGGCAGAATTTCCCAAACTGTATATGCACTTAGTTCATTCATGCGAGCAGCTGTAGTTATATGAAAAGGGATTTGTTAACCACTTACAGCTCTAAATTACAAAGCTTATTTAGAGTAGATTTTTATAAATCCTTATTCTGCAAGTTAATATCATGACCTCAACAAAACAGAACTTCATTTTTCAATAAAAAAAAGTAGCTGTATTATCACAGACAGTAACACTACCAAATAAGATAAAACACACTCATAACATTTAAAACATGTTGATTCACTTAATAAATACCCAGCTTCTATCACATCAATACACAAAAGAGAAACAAGCAAATATTTTAACCTGTAAAACTCTGAGGACTCTATCCTGACACGCAAGTACAGGTGTAATGCAATTCACTTTCTCTACAGGAAGACAGAGAACATCATTGATTTTATCTCCTGACAGGTAGTAGTGCTGGTCTTTGCAGTCACAGTAATGGTTATAGATATAGCTTGCACAAAGGAAGAGATCCGCTCCCGAGATATGCCTGAGAAGAAAACACTGCTTGAAGCTCTTTGCCAGTACCATTACAGTGATATTCCTTTATCCTGATAATATGCATGGATTGTGTTACTGCCTGCAGATCSCAAGCACTAGCCTGCCATGTAAGCTATCCATTTCAACAATTAAAAGGAAAAACATTTTTATGCATGCTAAAACTTCATAATTTATACAGTTCTCAAATTGCATCTCCTGTCTTCCTGCCAAGTCCTTAGAACACCTTTAYAGAAATTTAAGCAATATATATTTGAGCATATTAGTTCTTCTCAAGTCAGTTTACGCACAATTTGTCCCAGGCCCTTTACAATAAAATCAAAGAATAAAAAAGTTGGTCTTTCACAGGAGGAGTAAAGGGCACCTCCTAACAGSCTCAGCTCCCATCCATGCCCCCCTGGCACTCTCTGAGTGTCACAGGAAGCTCCTTTCTGTGTATCCTGCAACTGCTATGTGCTAGAGCTGCACACACATCTACAACCATACATTGCACTGAGACCTATTTCATAAAACTATAAACTAACGAGTTGCTATGCATGAAAACAGATACATAAATAAAATACATACATGGCTTTGATGCTTTCAGTGAGATTAGTTTCAAATGAAAGGAACTGCTTCCCTCTTTTTGTGAAACCTTTAACTTCTGATCCTGTAGCCACAAAAATCTTCTCTTGTGGTGTATTAAGAGCTCCTCCTAACTCCAACCTTGCAACTTTTTGGCCTGGCAGCGTCTTGAACACTGGCTTTARAACAGAAAGGGGATTTTAAACATCTCAATATTGTTTTTACAGCCACCTTTTCACACAAAGTACTATAAACTTATTTTACAATTTCTGGCAAAACTAATGATACTACAGACTATATGCAGACAAAAATAATGCCACATATTTTGCCATTGCAAAGAAACCATACATTTTTTAGCAAGTCTTTTAAATATAATAAGCTAAATAAAAAGCTTTATAACATTTATCCTTACTTATCTACGATAATATCACCACTGCTGATAGTTGCGCAAATTTTAAAATATTTTCCCTCTTCCATATTGCACTCCATTCAAAAATATGTATTTAAATGGAAAAACACTACTTACCACAGCTTCCCCTTTTTTTATGCCGAAACATGTAATCACCCCATCCTGATCTCCAACAACAACCTTCAAAAGTATAGTACAACATTATATCTTATTGCATTTGTAAATACTTCTTTTTTTTTTATAATAGCAGTTTTCCTAGATTTGTCATACTTTCCTGTGCCTTAAGTCCTACAGTACTTGGCTTATATAGCTGCGTGGAATTATGCTTTAGAACACTACATGAACAGCACMTTATAGTCTAAGAACAGTTTTCACATTAAGTGAGAGCCCTTACTATCCTTTTTCTGCTTCTTGTTGTAAAGGCCAGAAATCATCAGGTGGCACCCTACAGAAAGGCATATTCCCATATTGTGCATTTATTATTTAAAGAAACACACTACTGATTGTGTTGCGTTTTCTTGAAGAATGTTTTTGTCAACTGGCATTTATATTAAAGAAAATTTTTAAGAAYCCTTCTGTTTATATTAGTTTTTCTAGCAAAATAGACAGAACTGCAAGGCCTTCCTTTCAGTTTCCACGACTCTTTAAGCAGTCGTTCAGACTTCTTATGATCCTCCAGGTAGAGAAGATCAGAAGTCAAYAAACATTACCCTAGTACCATCACAGCACTCTCCAAAGCAGGGAACAAACCAGCGAGAGGCTGCAGAACAAGCTCTCCGCCGTAAACAACCACTACCTTCTGCGTCGCCTTGCGTCCCGATGCAGGGAGGAGCCTCATGGTCTTCTGCGCCGTTACTCCCACCTGGGCAAGGACACATTTCGGGACTTGACCCCGCGCTCCCACAGCAGGGCGGGCGGCCGCTGCCTGGGGAGCCGCAGCTCAGCCTCAGAGACATCGGAGCGCCCGGCCCTGCCGAAACCGCCACGACCGCGCCTGCGCTCGGGGCTCACCGGCTSCAGAGCACCGCCCTACCCGGGCGCGCGGGGCCTCCCGCATCCGCAGGGCGCCGGGCCCCTCCGCCCCTCACCGCTGCGGGCGGGCGCGCCGCGGGCCCTCCCGAGCGGCAACGGCTGCGCCATCCTCGCCGGGCGGTGGCGCAGGGCCGAGCTCGCTAGCGGGCTGCGCTGTCCCCGGGTACGGGCACCTTGTGCCGCCAGCATTACCTGCAAGTAGTCCACGCGGGCCAGGCTCAGCTCCATGGCGAGGCGTGCAGCGGAGCGGCGAGGCCCGGCCCGTCCTGTCCGCCCGCAGCGCCGCCGCACTCCGCGCCCGACCCCACTCTCACCCCCAATGGTCGCGGCGCCCCCGTTACCGCGGCAACAGCAGCCACGCGGTCCCATGGCGGCTCCCCATTGGCCAGGCGGCGGAGGGGGCGGGCCTGCGGGGAAGGCAGCACCGTGACTGGGTAGAGCGSGGGCGCCCCTGGCGTCACGTCTGGGAGGGCGGAGAGAAGGCGTTCGCCTCAGSGCCCTGGAGGGCGAGAAAGCTCCTGTCCGCCCCTGAACCTCAGAGCTGGGCATGAAACACCGAGCCGGGTGGCTACGTGCGCAGGTAACCCTGCGCATGACAACACTGAGGAGGCGTGTTTTATTTAACAATATGTTGTATATTTTATTTAACAACAAGCATCGGAGGCATTATGGAGGAGTGCCTAACAAAAGACCAGCTCTGCCCCACATTCGCTTTAAAAAATTGATTTCTACCACATAAAGAGGAGGTTTGGGACGAAGTTACATGGCAGTTGAAAACAGGTAAAGAAAAAAAATCCTAATCCTACCTGTTGAAAGTAAAGATGCTGAATTAAGAAAAAAAGTAGTGGTGGGGTTTTTTTAGTGTGCAGGTGCATATATATATACACACATGTTAAACAGTGCTTCTAAAGTTACATTCACACTTACCTGCCATTCCTAGAGTGCCTGAGGTTACTGTTATACTGTGATGTGTTACTAGTGTTGCTAATAAAGAGCATAATAGTTCAAGTAATCCTTTACCGCTCGCTAACTGATGTATGGAGACAGGGAAGAGCCCTCTTCATACCTCACTGTTGTAAAAAACAGGAGACTACAATACTGCACACAGTGTAATCTTGCAAATCTAGTGCAAACAATTTTCAGCGTTCATTCATGAACCTGTCATTCATATCATTATACCTTCTTAAAATGCATAAACGCAAAAAAAAGTGTGATAATTCTTGCTTTTAAACACTTAAAATGAAGACAGCAGTTGTTGTGTCATGAGTTAAGGAAATTTCCTTMTGACTAAATTCCAGAGAAGCTGTACATAAAGTTATTTAGTGCTAAAAATCTACAATACATTTTTCAAGTATAAGATACTGAAATATTATTGCCAATAAATAGTTGTGCTGTAGTCAAAGCCACGGTTCACCTGTTGAATCATTCACATCTCAACATATTAGGATTTAGTTTTTCACTGAGTTTATGTATTAAAATGGCTAACTCTTCTGTTGCTTGGGACTTATCCTCCAAAAGTTCATAGCGAAGACTGGAGATATCTTGCTTGATTTCCTTTAATTCACCTGTATTAATTATTGAAAGAAATACTTGTTAGCAACGTTTGTTATATGTTCATAAAACAAAAGTTCTGTCAAGAAACACCAGAGCCTAATTCAGAATTAATTCCTGCTCATCCAAAACGTTGCTGAAAGCAGTGGCAGCAGCAACACTCTGCATGTGAGTACATGTCCACCCCTGGATTGTACCTAAGGTATTTTCATAATCCAGCACACTCTATTGTGTTTCACAGATACATCCAACATGAAATATTCACATAGCCCTTTATATAGGTTAATGAATTAATCACAGCAACACTGCTGAGCAGCTGGTAAAAATTAGTATTTGTCCACCCTCACTTTTAGAGAGAAAAGGCAAAGAGATTTTTTCTGAAGTGATATGCTTAGATCACACAGGAAAAGTGTGGCAGAGCTGGCAATAAAACTCACAGCTTCTGAGTCTCTCTCCTTTTCCTTAACAAAATCCTTTGAATTAGAAAAAGTCAAGTGGTTTAATATCATGTTAGAATTCAACACCGGCACCAACATCCCATCTAACCGGGAACCACCTTAGTCAGGAAATGGTCAAGGCCAGATTTGTAACAGGTAACATTATAGGACACTCATTATATGTCCAGGTCAAGAAGTGATTTTCCTTTTTTTTTTAATCTTCACATACTACTATTCTTAGAAGTATTAGGTCTACTAATTCTTAAATGGTACCCTCCGCAAGAATTTGTTCATCATGTATAAAATAGAATACAAAAGAATACCGAAGGTACCAACGAGCCCAGCAAAACGCTCTTTGCTTTGCAGCCAAGCCTGCGGTTGAGGTGTTAGCTTGCTCGCCCAAAGTGGACTTGCCTCTAAGAAAATCATGATGTACATCATGATTCTTCCATGTTGTTATTTGCCTTACTCAAGTAAGTGTGTGTATGTAAATACCCACACTGACGTCAGGGCATTGGGAAGACCTGAACTCCACAGTTATTGGTGAGGAAATGTAGTCTTTTGATTCCTCCCGCTTATGCGGAACTAAACTCTCTTGTTGGCACAGTTACTTGCATCCTTGCATCTTCAAAGTGCAGAGCTAGCTCTGAAAAGGTCATTAATCTACAGCATAATCATCTTTCCCCAGAGAACAGAGTGCTGTCCTCATCCTGACTACTTCATTTTGAGACCTGCCCAGACCTCACAAGTGTTTTTTTGGGGGGTTTTGGGGGTTTTTTTTTGGGTTTTTTTTTTTTTTTTTTTTTTTTTTTTAATAGCATTTAATTTAGAAGACTTTCAGGACCAGGGACAGTAGCCACAGAGTGCTGGCCTTCCCACAAAAGGCCTGTGTTTTGTTGCTGGAAGGCAAGGGAAGGGGTACTGTGTGCACCTGGGTCGTACCCCAACTGGGGGTCAGGGTGTGTGTCTGGCGTGTGTCCTCCTCCTACTGCTACCACGCAAGTCTGTGAGGCCCCACAGTTCAGACACACATTGGAAGCTCAGAGCCATCGTTTCACCCAAGATCTCTGGTCTTGCACCAAAACAATGGCTACAGATCTTGGTTTTCCTCACCATGCAGTTAACACTATGCAGTTTTCTTYATTATGTGCAACTGCATAAATGAATATTCCACAAAACATTATGAAATAAATTAATGCAAGTAGCTTATAGCACAAAATAATACATTGTGTATTCAGCTGAATGAGACAGAGAAAGGAATCCCAACACCCCTGACTTCGACTCTGGAAGTCTGCAAGTTAGTGGCTTCCTTACAACCTTCTTCTGTATCTCTAGGCAAGTCATGTCTGGGTCCCAATTTTCCATCAATGGGGCCCAGAGTACTTTTAATTTTTTTTTTGCTCTACCTGCTAATTTGGTTGTCAAAGACATGCATCCTCACTGTCCATTCAATTTCAGTGCCCTTCAAGTAGAATGCAACTCACATTTTAACCAAAGCCTCCACGCACTATTGTATTCCCAGTTCCTACAACAGTGTGGCAAAAATTGCCTCTGAATCTTAGAGCTGCACCATCTCTYACCTTCATTTACTTCATCATTTTCTTTGTCCACTTGTGCTTTCAAAACATAACGTTTTATCAGTCTCTTCATTATTTGCTGCCAGATTAAACACAATCATACAGTCAGAATAAGCATTTATACTGAGCCTCTGCTCACTTTGGCTTATTAACAGTATTTGTCACTTCCTCATAAGSAAAAGAACAATCAGCCCTAGATCAAGCAGTTGTCTTGTATGGGTGTTTTTTAGTGTCATACATATATATATAGCATTACAACAAAGCACCTTTCTCACTCAATTACGTCTTATTTACAAGATATCACCACTGATTGCAGGGAACATAGACATTATGGAAATACYGATTGTAGTTGAGTTTATTTTAATGCAGTGTAACATGAAGAAAATTTGGCTTAGTATGAACACTTTGCTTTTTCACAAGTTACYAGATGTGCTGACAGAGGTTTATATACTACATGATGTGCAAACCCAATGATATGGATATAACTACTGTCTACATCGTTACCAATGTAAAACTGCAATGGTGAAAGAAAACCTGTATTTTGTCTAGCACTTTTCTGCCATGATCTTGACRTCCTTAGCGTACGTGCAGCCACTTGTATGGCGATATTGAGTAACTTATGCAACATAGAACTTTTGCCTAAACAAATCCCTTTGAGCACCAGGTTATACCTAACATACGGTGCTAGACCTACTGTAATTATTTTGGCTAAGAAAGAGCTCTAGGTCATCAAGCATGCCACTGCTGTTCTGGGCATTAGCTGGCCATACCTGTTCTTGGCATAGGCTCATGACTCCACTTCCCTTATTCCAGTATAAATACTCTGAAAAGGGCTGCTTAGAGTAGTTATGCTATCTTTAGAACTTGKTTAGAACCGGCCCTGGTCATCCTGTCCTGCAGCAGCAGGCTGGACGAAGATAATATACAGGGGTCCCTTCCAACCTAAATAGTCCATAATTCTATGAAATAAAAAGGTATTAAATAGTTATTCRGCTTATGAACAATTAATATAGCTATCAATCTACTTTCACACACTTYTGTTGCTCAGCAGTGGCAAGTGTACATACTCACTTGATAGCGTGTTGGCTGATTGAGAATACTGTTAAAACTGTGTGATTCAAAAACTCTGGAGTTCGACTGAGTGAAAAGGTTTAACTAGGAAACAAGGAAACAAAATTTAAACACTTGTAGAATTCATCGTTAAAAATCATCTGCTTGCTTTTTTTTTCTTGGACATGTTTCCATATTCACTACTTCAGAAGCTTCTTTTCAAACAAAAAAACCCACTGATTGCCTTGATTTATTTATTTTTAATACTGTTTTTTGCAGCCATACTGTTCACAGCATAGCTTCAAAGCAATTGTGCTCAGAGTTCTGAAGACAAGAAATTACCACTTGGAAGCAAGAATGAATGGCCAGACCAAGGTAAGACTCTCTAARGTGCCTTTGGCAAAGGGCTATTGTGGAATTGCACCCTTAGGCACATGTTCAGCTACAATAAAGCTCAAGGCTGTTTCTGCCCAGGTCAAAGTAGCTGCAAAGGGGTTCTTCTGAAGCACAATTTTCAGGAATAGCAATACCTTTAGAAAATTGGTCACTGCTCARTTAACAGAGGATCAGCTGATTCCATCACAAAGGCACCACATTTCCTCACATATTGCCTGCACTGGTAAAAGGAAAAGCTAGTCTATGAAATTCAGCTGTATRGTGACATCTCTCCAGCAGAGGCTGAAAACATTTTTGTTCAATATTTAGGTCAYTCCACGTGGGAATTACTTGCATCTTTGATTATTCAGTTATTTTTGTTAAAACTGTTTTTGTAAATGAAACATGAATTACAGATCCATAAATATAAATGTCTAGTCATCGGAAGTATAAATTATCTGCTAAAATGTGGAAGAAAACAAAGCTGACTTGKAAAAATAGCTCATTACTACATTCAGAAGTTTTTAGTACCTACCCTAGATTTGGAATTGCCCATTCCCATTTCAATGTCCTTCTGCAGCCGTCTCCTCCTGCACTTAGAAAAGTTAATGATTCTCATGATAAAATAGAAAAAGGATTTGGGGCTTGGTACAAGACTGAACGGTGGAGGTAATGTTTTTCCATCATCAAAATATGATAACCAGAGTTTAGAACGTGCAAATTTCCATTCTACATCACTGTCGTCCTGCGTTAAGACACAAAACAGGAACATGCTTTGTTTTCATTATATGTAAATCTCCTTCCAAATGAAAGATCTTTTAAGTATCTAACGTTTTTATGTAAAATAAAAATGTTACTTACTTGCAAGTAAGACTCCTACTAGTTCTGCAAAAATGCAGTTGCTTTATTGAACCTAACTAAAATTCAGCTGGGTCTCTTTATGTCAACATTTCATTACTGGTACTTAGTTCAAGCATGTAAACTATTTAAACATGAGTTATTTCTGCACAGAATGAAAGYTAATATATTAACTCTCTGCTATTTATAGGGGAATTTTTTTAAAAGTTTCTTTAAATTTGCTATATGAATTTTGTACTCATGCAAATGAAGCAATTGTACTGGCTTCTAGGCATGCACAGCTTAAACTAGTAAGGTTTCACAGCTTTTTACATAACCATGAACACAAACTGTRACTTATCAAGTGTCAAATTTGTTTTCATGAAGAACTCTTGCCAAAAACAGAMAGATTGATTTGTCCTGATATTTTCTAACCGAAGTTTTGCAAGTCTGGACTTGACTTATAGCCATACCTCTATCTCCTGATACGAACTGTTGATCATAGCAATCAGCATGTTGAGCAGAACTACAACCATTGTTACATTGTATATGCCATAAAGGACATAACCAATGTTCTCTATGAATTTATGATCGTATTTGAGGACAACTGAGGTTACTTCAGACAAGCCAAATATTGACCAAAATAAAGTCTTGAAGCTTTCTTCCACTCTGTATGAAAAGAGGAAARTATTATTACTTATTACACAAATAAAAGCATAAGCTGTGTTTTGAACAAATGATAAACAATCTCCAGTAATGTGTCCATGACCCAATCCTGTAGAGATTTTAGTTTAGTCATTCACAGACGGCCCAAATTCTCCACCGTGCTCCAACACATCACATGCACTATAACTGTAATACTAATTAAGCATGCAAAATTCATTCAGGTACCCAAAAAATATTTGTCCAAGACTGAAAGCTCAATATCTAAGAAAAAAGAACTGGAAGGCTATCATGTTTGCAGGAGGTGAGATGAAGCATACTTCCCTTTCAGTCTCTTTTCTAACTCCCCCTGTTCAAACCACAATGGGATGACGGCACCTTTGTAGGAAGCAGACACCTCAGTACCCCTAAGGCTCTTCAGGGCAGGCCAAGTCCTGAGGAAGGGAGCTGCCTCTTGGCAGGTTTGGACCTTCATGATCCTTCTCACGTTGCTGTTCCYCTTTGAACCCTGGGCAATCTAACCCCAGCTAAGTCTTTACAGAGGGAAAGGAAAAGGAATGCACCAGGGAGACTTTGAATTCTCATGACAAAGCAACCATTGTTTCCATGGGCACTGGTCTGATGCCRTGGGATTTGTTCACACACACATCTGCCTCTGAGATCTAAGGGCGGACACAGAGCTTGGCTTTCTGCTAATGTGGCGTTGCTGCGAGTTGACTTACTAGGYAGTGAGGACACAGCTCCCTGCAAAACTCTACCCTATGCCTCTCCAGGAGGTAGGCTAAAGAATGGATGCTAAGGGATGTAGAAATTCAATAAAAAAGTGGTCCTACTGTAAAAATGTACATTTCATTGTACAGAATTTACTGGAAATTATTTTTTGTATTGCTATTACATTATCTGTATTCAATACCTGGAACAAAAAACTGTAACATAAATATCATTATATGTCATTAATTATCCAAAGGAACAACCATGAGGAAGAGTAAGTGTAAAAAGATCATGTCAAATGAAGGAAAAGTCATGGAAACAYTACACTTTTTATAAAAGCTTCATTGAAGAAAGATGAGAGAAAGAAAAATGTTCTGAATTTCACCAGTCCATAGAACTACTTCTGGTTTRGAATGTCCTAAGCGTTTCAGTTACGACATGTTCTTTCAGGAAGAAAAAAAAATGGAAATCAGGCAGAAACCTCAGAGAAGATCRTGTCAAGTGAATCTAACAGCCCAAGATGCAGTTTACAATTAGTGCTCTTTTGCACTCATGTAACTATCCACAGCAAGCAGTTAGCATGCAAACTGTAAATCTGATTCAAAAGGTTCAACAGTTCGTAGATTTCTTTTAGTATTGATCCAAGATAGGATGGGCTTTTGTACTCTGCTTTCTAAGGCTCTAAGACACCTGATCTCTCACTGACTTCAACAGCCTTCACCTATAATTTAACTCTAGGAGAGACGGTGCAATAGTCAGAGACTTGTACCTTTGTGGAAAAGTGAAATTTCCCTATTTCCTTTTGGTTGAACTTACGCTCATCATACTTACGTTGTAAAGGCCGGGTTTAGTTTCGCTCCAAGGTAGTAGGARTACAGTATGAACATTCCAATCATAAATGCAAGAAAGACCATAATGAAAAGGACCATAAACTTGAAAATGTCCTTAACAGTCCTTCCCAGGGAAATCTGCAGGGGACCAAAACTCTCATTTGCAGGCAGGATATAYGCAATCCGAGAAAAGCTAAGCACAACAGCAATTGCATAAAGGCCTTCAGATATTATCTGAGGATCAGATGGGAGCCATTTATCTCTAGCTGGAAGATATAAAATACAGACATAGAGAGTTATTCATTTATCATATTGTTTAAAAAAGAAATGTTAAGATTTGTCATGAACATGACTGCAACTAGCTGAGACAAGTATCTTGGGAGTCTAGTAGCCTCTACAYTGTTCTTGTTTCCTTTAAGTCACAAATATTGAAAGTAAATTTCCTTTTACTAGAAGAAAAATTGTATTYGCTTCAAGATGAAAATCTGTACTACAGTGTATACTTGAACATGAACTATGTAACAATAAATAATTTCTTACTGCCTTTCATAACATGTCCATGAGATCAAGCTCTTTTAATATGCATTCTCTAAAGCCAACAATTAATTCACATTGAGGTTTATTAGTGGAAAATTACAAGCATTGGTTGAGAAACATTTTTTTTTTCCCATTATATGAAGCTTTTACCATTGTTACAWATTCAGGATACAATCTGGTGCAAACTAAGATCATGGATATTCTTTTCATAGACCTCAGTGGGAACGGGATCRCAATTTTTACTTACAGTATATTCAGAAATAGAGTTTTATATAAACCATAAATTCTTTATTATGTGAGTTAATAYACCCTTGTAGCAAAATACCACTGTATAACACCAAAATTATATGTACAAAAATAATATTTATGTACAGATTCAGTTGCTTATATGACAGTTAAAGTAATAAGGTCTGGTATTGTAGTATATTGAAGTTCAAAAAGTATACTAAAGTATGGTGTCAGCAGCACATACAGGCCTTGGGCAAAGTATAATTAGTCTGAGAAAAAACAATTAGACTGTGCACAGTTACACTTGAATTGATGCTGTCCTTCATACTGTGCGGTTTTAACATTTTGGCAAGCTTGTTTATCACATTAGCATAGCAAGTATTGTTTAAATATCAAGCAAAACAGGTGGAAAACACTAGGCAATATTGTGATCACAAACACATRCAAAAACTCATCTTAGGACTTAAAAATGCCAGATAGAAAATACGATCGGCATTCATTTGCACTATTTTGAGATAGAAATTTGCAGAAAAATTGAACGCACCATAAGTAAAATATTCTATTTCTGGTGGAAGTGTGACTTCAGAGAGGTCACTCTCCACAATGTAGTTGTCCACATACTGTTGTGCTTTTGTGGCCTGCAGAAACGCTAGAAGCCTGGCTGTGAAAGCAGCAATGAAAATGGACAGCATCCCAAAATCCAAAACATTCCACAACTGCAAAATATATTCCCTGGGACCTTCCAGCCAGAGCTCTTTGCATTCTGACCACATCATACCTGCAACAAGAAATGACAAAACAGAGCAATGTTGGCCAGTCTTCATTTAAGCTCTTTGCATTCTCCCATTATATGAAACCAGGGGATACAAGTAGAGCAGAAAATCACTTATTTGTAGTGTCACAGAGCTGCCATACACCTTGAATGTGTCTGTCTTGGTTTTAGCAGGATTGATCAATCATATTGATCTTAATCAATATGTCAGGATAAGGTTCAGTCATCTCTATATTATATAAAGCAGCACCGTAACTTTGCAATAAATGTGCATATGGAAGGAAAGCAAAAGCCTAACAACATGCCAAGTTTCTAAATAAGAAAAAAAATTAAATGTTTAAGAAGTGTCCTCATTATTTTAGCATTTACATTCACATAACACTTCTAAAGCAAAAAGGCTAATTTTTACAGAAAGGTACAACTCACAACTGTATAGATGACAAAATGTAAATGGCAAAATCAGAATACTGGTTCTCCGTAGAGTAAGATGCCCTTCAGAATGGGAAGGGAAATTGAGCTATTGCAATTCAACTAATTCAGCTTGCTTTGTCAAACTTCTCTCCAGAGATTCATTCACAAGGAACTAATCCAGACTACAATCCCAATGTAACCTTGAGATGTAATTGTTGAGAATCGTGATTTTTCCTTACTTCAAAATATTCCTGAGGGCAAAAAAAAAAAATTAAAAAGGACATTCTTTTTCCTTGTTTTCCTAGAGGGCGAATGCAAATGGACCTAAGCCAATCYAAATTGCAATTTTGCTGTCACCCCAAGCATACGTACTGGATTTGCTTGTACTGGTCARCTCTTAAAAACCAAAGAAATTTCTCACAGTAACCAAGTCCCAGAGATCACCAAAACCACAATCCTTGCCTTCCATTAAATAGAGAGGTAGTTCTCCACCTGCTGGGACTACCCAAAAGCACACACAAGAGATACTCCTAAACTAATGCAGTTTAAGATTAAACATTGCTTAAATCAGGAGACATCAAAGATTCAAAAATCAGGGCAAGTCCACTTCACGCAGCAGCCAGAGCAATACTTCCTTCCCATTCAGCAGCTAGCAAAATCCAAGACTGCTACATTATCATGTGGCTAACAAATAAAAAAACAGAACACAGCATTTTCTGCCATACATAGTTTCAAATAAGGCTGGTTGCTGACGAAGTTTGGGGGTTGGTGACAACACACAGTGCAGAGGCCTTCTGAGTCTTGCCTGGGTCTGCACCCCAGGTATAAAGCAGTCCAGCCACTCCTGTTATGCCTCCAACTTGCTCTTCCAACCATTTTTTCTCCCACGCAAGCACAGAGATGCTTTTGCTAGTCTGCAGGTAGTAACCAGCCCCAAGAGCTTATTTCTAACCACGCCGCAGCTGCAGAGCAGGTCTGGGACTGACACYTCTCTCTTTTGAAATCTCTCCCTCCAGGCAGACAATTGATAGAGAGAGRAAGGGGTAATATACCTACCAAGTACCCATACCATGATCAGCATTTCTGTCCACGTGAACTGAGTGGTCTTCACCCTAAAGATCTGCTTAGGGTAATCAGTAACAGTGACATTGGGGAGCGTCGTTATTCCTTCGAATCTGTCCGAAGCATTGAACACCAGCAGGCCTAGGAAAATAATGAAGGATGCTGCGTGTGCCACAAATTTCATAAATGGGCTTCGAAGAATTCTTCCAAGCTGTCAAGACAGAACGAAAGCTGTCACTCACCCTTCTCTCAGAAACAGAAACTCTCCTTCATCCCGTTTTTCAGAAGCATAAGCAGCACCTCAAGCTCAAGACAATCAGAAACAAAATCTTTTAATCTCTAATCAAGAATATTAAGGACAAGAAAGTCCAATTCCTCACAGCAGACTGCAAAGGCAGCCCTGTGGGCTATGCTATGCTCTTGGGGAGTGTCCATGTTACTCCATAAACTCTAGATGGCAATGTTTGCAGGGAAATGCTCCAAGGACAGATGGACACAATTTCAGTTTGCTAGCCTTGGCAGGGCCCAGGTCACGGAAGTGAGTGTGTCACTGAGACAGCACAACGCCACCAGGGCCGTTGCCCCAAAGCRCGCGGCAGCCATGAAGCTCCTTGGCACACTGTAGCCCATGCATCGCCTCCAGGACAGACACAGGCCGGGGCTGCCTGCTGGCTCCCCAGGGACCTCTGCGGGGGACTGCTTGTTTGAACTTGCCAGTCTCTCCCGGAGAGCTCAGCACCTTTGGGACGCACCCCATTTCTCAGCGAGCACGTCCGTGCTTGTGCCCTGCCTCTGTGCGGGTGGCTGCTGAGCGCTTGTCTCGCAGCAGCGGCCACACGCGCCTGCACCCAGAGGCCTCTCGTGCTCCTCCCACGCAGGAGGACAATGTGCTGCCCACACGCCTTCACGAGGAGCCATCTCATCCACTGCCAASTGCACTTGGGTGCTGCACGGAGCTTTCCTGCGGTGCAGAGTGATTCCTCCGGAGCTGGGATCGCCTACTCTGGACTGAGCYGACCAGCACAGGCAGAGCGGCATCTACTACCTGTGCAAACCACCTCTGCATCCTTTCCTGCTCCTGACCTTTAGCAAGCATTTTGAAMTTACAATATCAAACAACTGATCTAAATGCACAGTACTTCTATTTGACATAAGCACAAGGAAAAACGTCAGGTGTTCCTGGTGCTGCGAATTAAAGCTCAAGGACAAATGTCACTTTTCCATATTAGACACTAGCTAAAAAAAATTAGTACATTTCTACAACAGAGCTGTGAGGAATATCTTCACTACTGATAATCATAGAAAGGAGCATTTCAGAGAATAATTTAAATAATTATACCCTTTCATAAAGGCTAATCTTTAAAGCAAACAAATACATATTTAATGCAGAGGAAAAACTACATTCACTTGAAATATGCAGAGGATGAGCAAAATTTTATTCCTTTTTAAGGTGAGCTACAAAAGCAAAATATAAGTATGAACGAAACTCAGATTTCTCTGCTGCACAGTTAATGGAAGAAGAAAATTCTAAAACCATATTCAGCACAGAAGTATGTTTATTTTAAAAAGTCTTTAAAGACAATGAAACAGAGAAATATTTTTACTTCTGATATACTGAAGGTCTGTCAATACATTTCATTTTCAGATAGCTCACATATTACAGACAGTAAGTATGTCAAAGAGACTTTGTTACTTTCATTTTGAGATTAGCAGAAAATGTAGAAGCCCTCATTCATTCTTGTATAATTGTAAAAAAAAGTGTTTAGAGTCTCACTCTCTTATGAATATATCATATCACACAGTTGGAAAGTTGTATTTAATTTGATTGCTGTTCTATGGTTCACCTGGTAAACAGACCTGCTAGCACAGTAACAGCAAATATTTCGCTTAGGATTAAATTCGGCATCACTGAAATCAACAGACATTTTMCTGATGGTCTATAAAGGAACAAAATCGACCCCTAACATGCCTCCAGAGGAAAACTGTTATCAGATCTTCTGGACCACTGGGTGTTGACTATTAAAAACCTTCAGTACTAAAACAAGTACAAGAATTCAGTTGCATTGAAGAAATTGCAAGGTGAGCATGATCTAAAGAAACTTTTTAAAAARGCTTTCAGATGGGTGTTTCCTTTCTTTAAACCTAAGAACTTATGTTCCCACTAAAGCTTCATCACTGTAGTTCCCCCCTTACAATGTTACATAAAACAAGCAGCATCATTCAGCTCAAAGCTACAGCTCACTGAAAATAAGATTATTTAGAAGCAGCAATCTCAGAAGAATCAAACTAGAAGCACAATACTGCATTTTGAATGTATGATACTGAAAAACAGCACCCAGACTAATACAAGGTAATTTAATATGCAATTTATAAAAGTCAGTACCCTGCTACATGGTGCAATCCAATAGCCAATGGCTAGAAATGGAAGGCCCAATGCCACAACCAGCACCACCAGACACTTGATAGCTATGGTCTGCTCCCGCAAGCCTGAGAGATTTTCATACCAGATCGTCAGTAGTTGTTGCTGACAGTTGGGATGGGCCACAAACTGCAAAGAAAGAGAACCAAGACACATTATAACTTGTATTATAACTTATATAAATATTACATACACGAACAGTGAGTCTTAAACATCTAGTGTTCATTTTGATCTTGATAAGCATGCTTTTCCCCCTTCCCTTTAAAATTAAGGCTAATAGATAAGGAAACTGCTGAGCTGGTAAAAAGCAGCACTTTGGGGAGGGGGCTGCGTAAGTCACCAATATGAAACTTTTTTGCGTCATTAGAACTGTGTCACATACCCAACAGGATCCTGGCAGAGTTGGGCTTTAATCCTATCTTGCAACAACTTCTCAGCGATTCAAGCCGATGCAGACTAGAAATACTGGTCTAACCGTAACCCACCTTTAGCTTCTCTCTCCCCTTCTCACAAATTGTTTGCAGACCTCCTTGAAAGCTGCTGTCATTTGGTTTGATTCTCTTACATGTGTTCCAAATACCTCCTTCACCACTTATAAATTTTAAGTTTAGAACATACTGAGGCAAGAAATAAACAAAGCACAAATATATGTTTAAACCTTCCTAGAGGCACCAATCAGTATTGAAAGGGTTCTCTGTTCTTATGTTAACMTCAATGAGGCCAGCTGTCACCTCTATTTAGAATTACTTGACATATGAACAAATAGTCAGAAGCCACTTATTACAAATGCATTTTTGTGTTTTGCGGAAGATAAAACTTATGCAGTAATACATAAAAATTCAATATTATGAATCAGATAAGATGCTCATGTGGTCTGATGATGGTCCAAGAACACTATAATAGACTTTATTTCATGCTTTGTTATCCTTTACATTAACTACAAAAAGTTGATTTTGCAATAGTTTTCATTTTCTCTTTTCAAAGTTTGTGCCTTCCATACTACTTTAGCTGAAAAATATTAAATGCTCAAATTTGACATTTTCAAAAATAACTGTTCCCTTTTTAGAATTTTAAGATTTTTAAAGCTCTTCGGTGTACAGATTGTTATCACTGTACAGTCTCATGCTATTCTTAGATCTCTGTGTTTTGATGAGCTGTTAACATCCTAAGAGAGACTCAAATAAGATTTGAAAGGTGTATACTTTATCTAAAAAATAAACATTTCAGGGATTTTTCTAAGCAGGATCGTTTTGTTTTCAATTAATCTTTTTATGAGACTTTTTGTGCTTGCTGGTTTATATTATTACTAATCAGTCTGCTCATTTATTCTATAGCAGCAGGAGTAAGAGATAACGGAGTGAGGAAACCACAAGAGCAAGTTTGACAATACCTGAGTGAACTTCAAATATCAGTACTTAATTCAACATTTCTGAGACAATATTCATGCATCTACATAAGAATGTCCTGACTAACAATAGTCTAAAGCATGCACAGCTACCATTGACTTCAATTCACTTACTACTTACTTACTTCTCTTATAGTCTGAGCACAGCCATAGCTAAGCACTTCTGTACCTTAAGTGCTTTAAAATCTAAAAATAAGTATCAGACAAACATTTAGATGAAGAGGTAGACCATTCAAGCGAATGTATCAGGGTTTAATCACAGAAGACAGTCAAAGGGACAGGCAGAGAATGCTCAAGATAAATGTGCAATTCTTTCCTCAGACAATGAGTTACTTCAACACAACCTTGCTCCCCTGAGTCTTTTGTACAAGTTTCATTAGCCCTAGCTTCTGCAGGGCTTTCCCTGAATGTCAGAAATTTGGAAGGACGCACTTGTTCAAACACTCAGATACTCAACTGAGACCCATATTAAGGSTCTAAGAACCTAAAACCTATTATTAAACAGACAACTTCCATCTTTCTGGTCAGCAGCAAGTAGATGCACAAGTTATCTTTCTAAATTCAGTAAGATATCAGCAAGGGAAAATGGTTATTTCCTAAAAAAATTCTGGAATGATAAAACAAGCTGTACCCAAATACTGCAGTTCTTTTAAAATGCTTCAAGCTTCATTCTCCCAAAACCGCTGTGGTTGCATTTGTGGATGCACRCCTGCTGCCACATTTTCTACAGCACTGTTTATTTCTTGATGGTGAAGTTACCTTCTCTGGGGGTGGAGGAGGCTGTACTGCCACCTCATGAGGACCACCTCAAATAGCCAGGAGCTTTCAGCCCTTGCTGGGTGCTCCTGCTAAAGAAATGAAGGGAGGAGAGGGCAAGGCTACAGTTCTGCTTCTTGCCCATGGTATTTACAACTCCATTCCCAAATCATCATCATACTGCTGCTATACTGTGGCCAGGGAGACTGCCACATCACAAGAGCATGTGGGACATGCGTTAAGCACAAGAACAAAAGTCCTCACTGCAATCTGAAGTTTGTCTACACTCTTGTGAAACTGGCTGACATTTCTAACAAATCGGAATAAGAAATTAAGGCAATTGCACCAAAACAAAAAAAAAGAGATACTTCCATGTTCAATTAAGAGATAAATTTTATCAAGTTACTTATACTTAAAAAAAACACTAAGCCGTGTATTTTTTTTTATTATCATTTATTCTGTTGAGATCGTGATGTACTATATGCATTGTTGCTTGCCAGGTCCTGCCTGCAAAATATTTGTATTCCAAAACTCCATGAAAAGTGCATACGGTAGTACAATATGGCAGACTTTAAAAAAAAAATCAAATTAAATAGTTGGTAATGGATCTAGGGAACCTTAAATCTCCCAAGAAAAGGAACCTGAAGCTTTTGCATGAGGTTTAAAAAACAGGCAAGCAATTTTCATATTCTAATCTACTTTCCTCCAAAACAAAAGTATTTTRGCATGTAATACGTTAGCCAGTTAGCTCCATGTTACCCTAGTTTGTGCCTGTGAGGGAAAGGCAGACAGAATAAAAAAGCCTGTAAGAAATTAACAAACTCAAGCAACACTTATTTTTTTAAAGAGGCTGTCACACCACTAAAAGCTTATACAAGCATAAAAGTGCCAGAAAGACTTTTATGTTTGTGCAAACTAGTTGGTTCATACTTCTGCCACATGCCCCCTGTCTCTTCTTTTGCTAGAAGAAACTTCATTCTTGATTCATGCCATTAAATGACAAATCCTGTGGCAAGCTCACTGTGGGCCAAGATATAGGAAAGTAGGTAATTATTTCATGTTATAAAGACATATTAAAAAAGATAGACTAAAAACTCCTGGAAACAAGAGTGGAAGCACCTACATCGTTTCTCCCGTTACCAGAATGAATGGGAAGAAACAGAAAGGTAGTTTGAAGGCAGCTAGCCTAGGGCTGTGAATGAGCCCCGGAGCCACATGGATCTCATCCAAAGCTGTGTGCTGGTTTATTTCTCTATCATTTGAGGCTGAGATGAGCTCTCTCTGTGCCATCTCTTTGCACAAAAAATAAAAGGATTTAAGGAGTAAGCTGCCAATGGTTATGACAAGTTCTTCTCTGGCAGAAAGTCTAAGAGTTCTCAAGAAGATCTCGGAGATTAATTTAATTGTTGGCAATTATACTATTTGCACCGCTTCCAAGCCCCCCCAGCAACTCACGTCACTTCTCCCATCCATAGAAGCTCTCAAACTTTTTTTTTTCTTCCATGTCTGCTAAAATATTTCAGTTTGTTTCAGTTGTCCTTAATCTCTGCAATTGCAATCTCTTCTCTGGCTTTCCGTTTACACATCTCTTCCTCCTTCATCACACAGCATTGGTCACCGATCAATCACATCATGCTGCAACCTTGTTTCTTCTGCATTTCACCTCTTTTGCTCCCCATTCCATAGTTTTTCTGKTTTTGCTACCTTATCTTGCTATCGCATTTACCTAATGTTTTATGACCTAGTCCAGATCTCACTGAACAAAAGACACATGTATGCAGAATCTATCCAGTCACTAAAAAGAAAAAACAGTTTCACATATCTGCTTTTGAGGGTGTACTTGCCAGTAACCTTTTAGATGCATTCCTTCAATTTGCATTCAGTTCCATGACCATGAACCAAGTGATCAGTATGTAAATATTTTTCTGTATAAGAATAAGAGTGATTATAAAGTAATGTTATTTATTCTAATATCCAAATGACTGAATTTAAACCTAGCAAGAACAGATCCTGGCACATTCTGATAAATAAACACACTGCACACAAAGTAAAATCTGCATCTTTTGTCCTGTCTATTAGAAGCTTCAGTGTTTGAAAACTAAATCCCATGGTTTTACTCAAACTCTTGCTCATTTCATTTGGAAATTCCATTCTGATTTTCATCTGTAAAAGAGCTGCAGAATTTGGCCCAATGTCAGCTACTTCTCTGATTTTTCTGGGAAGCTAAAAGCACAGTTAACATATGCCGCAGGAACTAGAAGCACTTCTGCGGTAGCCGCTCAGCATGGAGAGCCAGACTACTTGTTCTTCACTTAATTCCCTCAGATGTTCACTGTTGAGGCTGCAGTCTCACTCTGAACCTTAGCTCCAAAACTCATACCCTATTTAAAGGATGGGTTACTTTCTTATGCAATGTGTTGGGTATTGAGCACAAAAGTTTCATTAGAGCTAAAAGCCRCAGCTCCCAGACCACACTTCTGAAAATATTAGCTCAGTTGTCAGGTTTTTTTGTGTCTCTCTCCCCCTGCCACAGGACATGTTGCTCATGAGCCACTTCAGGGAAGTGCAGTTCTGTTTGGCTGTACTATGTATTGCAACAGTGAACTGACCCAATATAACTCAGAASAACAGCTAAAATACTGAAAATTAAGAAATACGGGCCACATCCTTGCCTGCTTGCTATAGCCACAGGGCTGCAGCCATCCTGCATGGCATTCCCACATCTGCTCTTCTGCAGTCAGAGCAGTGCTGCACTTGGCAGCACCTGCAATAGGGCCAGTTTCAGAATCAAAAGACCATAGGGGTAGAAAAATTTCCCAGCTCCTCCTTCACCAACCCACTGTATTGACCGTCTACATGGAACAGCAGTCTATGAATATGGAAACAATTCTCTATCATCTACTTATCCCCTCCCACCACAGTCACCACTATTGTAGGTTCTCAACTGCTTTTCTCAGGAACTGCAACCAACCTCTCAGTCTATCTACAAATAACTAATTTTTTGCAGGAGGGAACAAGTCTGATGCAYGGAGTTATATCACCTTACACAGATTTTTGCTCTTCTTAACAGGTCTAGGTAGCCCTTCGCTCAGTGACAATCATCTCTTAAATGAAAATTAGTCTTCAGCAATAACACAGAAAGAAAAGGCTCAAAGGTTTGGTCCACATTGAAATACAACAGCACAAAAWTAATCCTAAATTACCTAGGTATGATAACATGTTTGTCTACTGAAATTAGGGYTTCTTTCTCCTGCTCTTTTAAACTTAGTTCTAATACATTTACTTCAAAGCTCTAGTTACAGYTTTTTTAGCCATCTTTTGAGGCCATGATAAACACCAACTTCTTCCTGTCCTGACAGGCTGGTTACAAATCATTTTGTAGGCAGATGGGCTCAACAGGTGGCCACATAACACAGTATTATTTCTTCTGAAAGGCGCATAATTCTTGCAGAGATGATGAAATTATAATGGCTGTTAAGATAGGAAATTGTGGTGACCATGTAAATAGGTAGYTGTAAATAAAACATAGGTACTGTTCTTTTTGAGTTCTGTTGATGCTATGCCATCATATTACCTATTTTCTGTGCTAATCTGGTAGGATCTAGAGAAAGAACAGCACAACTATATATTGAAACTGCAATGATATATGAATAYACATCTACAGTAAATGGATTGTGCAATACAGTTTTGTTTTTGATATATAACATTTCACAAAATAATTGTGTTCATTAAAAATAACTTGGTAGTGTTATCAGCTGAAAACACATTGCACTTGACAAAACACAAACACAGATGTGTAAACTGATGAACCTTCAACAAACTGATTAGCTGACAACAACATTCCATGCATTTCCAGAATTGAATCCTACAAAATTTTCTTTTCAAGGAGCACAGTCRATCATATAGAATTTCTCTTTGTGCTGTTGATACGCACACAGTAGCAGATGAGCTCTTTAATACAGTGCCATGTTTTAAAGAAGAAGAAACAATATCGTTAATGACAATGTAAGTTATCTCCTTTTTTTCCAAAAATATATATAATATATTGGTAGTAACACTGTGAGAACATTATAAGACTTCCTGAATCTACTTTTGAGATATTAGTTGTCTCATCAAGGTAAAAAGCAAAGATAACAAAACAAAACAACCACACACACACACACCAACCACCAAACGAGTTCTTCTCACTGGTTGAAACCAACACTATTCCTAATACAGCTTTCTCTTTTGATTATATTAGCAGAGTGGCAAAAAAGCACGTGTTTATAGAGTCAAAAACCTGGCCCAAATGAAACTTTCGGAATTTGCAGGTTTAACTGGAAGAATGATCTGACCAACCATACATAACTTTGCTGGCATTAAAAGCAGCTATCAATTACCAGATAGGGCATGTTGATTAAAGAGAATTCCTTCACTGTATTGCGCTTCTGCCTGCTTCTAACCTGGGGAAATCCTGGTTCCATGCTCTCCATCTTATGAACACACACAACCACCGGCTGTAACACACATGGAACAATGCAATGACACTACGCTCATATATCACACCATCTCCAAGCACTGGCTACGAACAGTTACCTTTTTGACCTCATACTTAATGGCCAGTTTCACACGGCTGAGTGACGCTCTGTGTCTCTGCGTTTCGACGGGTTCCGAATTCAAATCCCCATTTAAAATGGCCTCCACTTCTTCCGAGTCTCGGCACAGGTCGAGGACACCGACCACAAAGTCCTTGCACTGCATGGACAGCTTGCGATAGTCGTTCTAGAGCAGAAGGGCAAGAGAAACAGCCCATAAGGAATGTGCTTAAGAAACAATAGGGTGGGAAGAGATGGGGGAGCTGTTAAATCACTAAAAAAATAAGTTTGAGTTTTACAGAATATGTTGAATTATATCAGACATTACAGACTTTTTGTATGGCAGAATAAATTTCTTGGTTGTTATAGGATATCTTTTTCTGTTGTCCACCTAAGCAGAACAGGAAAAGCTTCCAGTGATGTAGATAACTAATGAAATAATGCTTATAATGTTGCCTCCCGGGCTACTAATATAATTTCTTTCCTTTCTACAGTGCTGAAGTAGTGTTTTTTACTCTCACTTATAGAGTATTCATTTTCCCACCTTATTTCCCCTCTGCTTCGCACCAGTAATTAAATTGGCTTCACATGTAACACTAGGTTACAAAGTTACTGCAGAGAATAACTGCAGCAGGAAATTAGGCACCTGGGCGCCCTCCTCCTATTCAGATTCTTTTCTAAACCTAATCTGAATTGGGAAATGTATTTCTGTGATCTGAACTAATTTTAAATACAGTTCAAAATTGTTTCCTATTATGGACTTTAAACGAGGTTTCCCAGGACTGAGTAGACAATCTCAGTTGCTCCCTCCTCCAACTTCAGGATAATGAAGCACTGCAGAAGCTTCGATTTCGTAAGGCACCTCTTCCTGCGCCCTTCCCTGTGCAAAGTGGAAGAAGGTAGCAACAACATCATCAGTCATTCCAGATTTATGGTATGTTGATTCTACCTGGAAAATCTCAGTATATTACACAGATTACACCGTATATTACACAAAAGCAGTTGCTTTTGCTGATCCTCAGTCTTTCTTCCGTCTCTCCTCACGGTACCCTCCAGCAGTCCACATTTTTGGACCACCCTTAGTTCTGCTCAYCTGTACTGACCCTGCCTGTGTGTCTACTCAACTGCTGTGTCTAGGACACTGTGATAGCACTTTTCTCTGCACGCAGAGCTTGTCTTGCACACAGCTCCCAAGATTCGTGCTCTTCCTCCTTATCCCTTTTTGCCTGCTCTCTCTGTGCAAGCTTAGACTTTATGTTTCAATTTATCAGTGAGCTCAGTGAGAAAATGGAGACTAAAGACAACCCCAGTAGAGTCAGCAAATTAAGCAACACCTTGCCTTCAGCTACATCAACAATAAATGATGCTTTATTGYTTAAGTTCCTTTACATTTTTCAAGACAGAATTACTACAGATCTACAAGAACTTAAACATTTTGCCTTAAATTTCTTATTTAAGATTTGTTCCCACATTTTCACTACGACTGAAAAAATCACTTGGGCTGAGGTCACCAAGCACAAAACATGATAATCATCAGATACAACACAATACTAATTCAATGGGAATAAGATTGGTACATAATTTTCCTTTAGCAATAGAAAAGCTGCAATTTTGCTACAAGCAGCATGTGGTAGCTTCATTAATTTCAAAGGTACCACTATATTGCTKAAAGAGAAGCTACATTCCTCACCTTAATTTTGCAGCTACATGTAACCTTACAATTAAAAAAAAAGTCACTCTTTGTTTTACTATTAATTCTACCTGTCCTGTGCTRAAAGGTGACTTCTCAGTAAGTTTTAACAAAGTTCAGTTGAGCCAATTTTGAACTTTTGAAGGTCCTCATGGAACATCAAGAGTKCAAATTTTGCTCGTGCATGAATATATGTTACAAGAGTTAAAAGCCACTGTGTGAACCTGACTCAGACTTTGGAACCTACACTAGGAAATCTCATTAGAYGTCCCTGTCTAGCTCTTTATTTTATTTGAAAAATCCAATTCATCTCAGTCTACTTGATTGCTTCATAAGCAAAACAGCCAAACTGCCCACACTGTGACCATGGGACTCAATTCTCAAGCCATCTTCCACACTTGAGGTTTTAGGCTGAGGCTTTAAAGTYGCTGTGCTGGCAGGAGAAGCCACATCCTATGGTCTGTCTGCCCCACACAGCTCTTACCCTGAGAAGCTGCTGAGATCAAATGAAGGCTAAATCTCTCATCTCTTCTTTGTTCTACACAAGGCCACCAAACTCCCTGCCTGAAGCACCCAAATGGAGTTTGACTCCCTACTACATGCCCTGCAATGCAAACTGCCCCTTCCCTAAGGTGAAGCTGCCCTGGCAGGGAAGGCCAAACAAGAGCAAGGCACTTCCAGACCTGCTTGTATCAGGAGGCTCCTTGCCTATTTTTCTCAAGAACCCAGGGACTCTAGTTCCTAGACCAGCGTAATGCATCTTCAGTTAATTCACGGCTTGGCTTAGCTTAACTCAGCTAGGTTTAATGGCTATATCTTAAATGACATTTCTCAAAAAATAGTCTTTGTAATACCAAAAATATMCATGAAATGAAGAATATGGACTGATATCAGAGCCGACACCTCTATCTAATGCACAGATGCTCATGAGTGGTACCACAGACTTGGGCTTCACCAGCACTTAGAGGACCCTAGCACTCATCAACTGTTAGATCTCAGTCTGTCCAGGCCTGCATGTTCCATTTGCACTCGTAACATCAAAGACTACATTATGAGTTTAAACAGAATTATTACAAAAATTATTACCCATTAGCCTGGGTGCAAACAGTAAAGCATATGAACAAAAATTTAAAGCAAAGATTTTATCCTTGAGATAAATTTTTTTAAAATAAGTATAAAGAAAAATTTACAAAGAGAAATTATATCTACTCAAATAAAATGCATATAACTACTTCCTGCAATACAAGAGCCAGATTTCCCTAAGCACCACAGTACATGACTGTGACTATGCACAGCTGCATAACTAATAAAACTAATTCACTCACATGCAAGCTAAGTATTAAACGGTCCTCTTGAAATTGTGTGTGTAATTAGCCAGTTTGCATATATGCCTGTAGGAACTGTATATGCAAGTTAGGCATACAGTTGCACTAATGATCATGGAACCTGGCCCTGTCCTTTAGAAAACTGGTCCTAAACTAGTTCAAGCTTGCAGACTATGTTAGCTCAGCTGAGATAACACTATGCAAATTCACTTGAAACTGTGACAGATTCTGCCTTTAGATGCACGTCCACATCTCCCATCGCTTTGGGTGGGAGGTTTTAGAAGAGCCAAGAAAAGGGATTTGTCCTATACATGGCAGGACTGCACTCTCTTTGGTCTTGCTATGACAGACTAGATGTCAGATGTGATGTCAAACGGCGTCATTCCCTCYGAGGGAAGGGAGCTTGCTCAAGCCGCGACTGCAGCGGGCTGAAAACTGCTAAGCACAGACTGGCATGCAGCTTTTTAGCTATCTTGCCTTTTTTTGGAGGGGTGAGGGACTACTACTGCTCCAAAAGAAAGCTTCATCTGTTTTTCTGATYGCTAGAAATTCTCCTGTCACACAGCAATTGTGTTTTCAAAGGTCTCAKGGAGGACAGTAAATATGAATTAGCTTTAGTAACCTACAGCAAGTGCAGCGGCCAGGACTTGATAAAAATAAAACAAACAAAAAAAAAMCATACAAAACTGCGAATATTTGTACTTCAAAGTATTTTYTGGTGCTACTGGCATTGCAAAATACTCCAGTTGGATTCTCTAGCTGTGGCAATGAACACCATTTTATGTTAGAAAAATATGCAGAGTCGGTCTCCCATGCCTGTCTCTCAAATACAAAGCAGTATATTCCAAAGGTATGAAACCACGTCAGAAAGCCCAGTGAAAGCAGAAAGCCGCACCACAGCCTTCTTTAACCTAATACCTAGAGAAATGTGGAAGAAGGATTTCACAAAGCAGCCAGAAATTTAGGGATATAAGAAATGAGTGAAATGGTCTTTAGGGCACCATTTTCCACATTGATTTTTACCCATTTTCAGTTTTTACCTATATGTGTCTTATACTGAAGAAAAACGAGGATTTACTGGTTTCTTTGATCCCCTCATCCTTACTTCCAAGACAGAAAGTCACTGTAATTAAGAATAAGGTTTTTAATGCTGACATGGATGTGACTGTCATGAATGAATGCGTGTTCCAAGTCACTTACCCACATCTCTAATTTACCTCTGCAATCTCCAGTTTGCACACGGACATCAGAATTTGCCACTGTAAACCCAAAGTGAAAGAAGCTGGACTTGGTATATGCCAAATAGGAAGGTTCCACTTAACAATTGTGCATCAGGAAACTTTGGCATCAGACTTTCTTAAATAGATGAATTCCRTATTTCTTCTCTGTGGGGAAACTGCACAGAAAGTATTTTCTGTGCCCCTATTCCACATCCCAAAATGTACTGCAGTGAGCAGGCAATGGAAGTGCTGCGCATCCCAATTTGCCATGGACATTGAGAAGAAATCTCAACCAGACAGTTACATTTTGAACTTGCATCCAAGCTGGCAAGAACTCAGAACAGATTTCTGTAAGACACAGAAGAGAGGCCGCTTGCTTCCTCCTAGATCCACCTCTCCAGCTGTCAACCCAGCACCTCATTTTACATCCATGCTGCTGGCAGCTCTACCTACCTGCCCCAGACCTCACAAAACATGTAGACTTCTTGTCRGACGGGCAGTTCCAGCCCTTTCTGGACTCATTAGATGCTCATACTAAAAGATTTCCTTGCCTCTGTTTTCCTTCCGCTGCCTCATCCATTCCCTCTGTCACAGGAAAGGCAGCCAACCATAGATGCTACAGGGAAACAAGCAGCTCTTCCACCAAGCCAGAGAGAGGACAAGGAGCATCTGGCTTGTGGTAAACTTCACATTATTTGTTTCTGCCTATTTGTCCCTAGGTTGTCGCGTCCTTCTCACGAAGCCACTCTGTAGTGCTTGCCGTCACCTAGAAAGATTAATGCMTCTTTTGCCTCCCTCAGATCATTTACGAAGATATTAATCACACAAGTGGTACCCAGCACCCTGCAGGACCATATTAAATTTTTTGGTTACAAGTAGATAGAGCRCTATTAATATCACTACTCACTGGGCGCAGACTGTCATACCCCAAGCTGAGCTTTACTTATAAGCTGTTTTCCTATCCTACTGTTTTGACTTGGGTTTCATTTTATTTGGGGGTGGGGTGGACAGGACGAGTGTTTCTTTTTTGGGAGCAGGGATGAGAAGCAGGGCACGGGTTGCTACTGCACAAACCGTATTTGCTAGTACTTTTCAAGCTATGAGAAAAACTACACCTCAAAACAGCACTAGACAACTTAACTGAGTCATTAGTTCTGATGGGGAAGCCGAGATATACAGAGCACTGACACACTGAATCAGACAACTCAGAGACAGTATAGTAGGGTCTGCATCTGTAAATAGTTTAACAGCTGGCTCTGAACAAGTGACATTTCAGAAGGTACACTAAGGCAGAGTTTTCTGTATTCCTAACAATTTGGAGACACTGTTTGAAACGATAAAGAATAAAAATGAGAATAAGGTCAATGCTAGAGTATGCTCAAGAAAAACGTATTTTTACTTTCTAAGTTTATACTATTGAGCATTTGTAACTAAAACCAGTTTTTAATCTGTTATAGCAAACAAAATTTTTCCAACCATTAGAAGGCTATTAGAACTCATATTGTCCCTTTTTCCATTGTTCTCCATGCATAGTAGGGGGAAAAAGCTCTTACATTTCATCAAAAACTGCTTTTTATTGGCTTATATATTRAGAATTCAAAAATCAAGGACAAAAGAAACAATGAACATAATGAAAACATTTGTAATTGAAAAAAATAAGAACACAGAAAATAATTTCAAGCATCTAAGGACATTATAAAGTAACTTAAACACTAAAACAGTAACAGAAATACGGAAACCTATTACCTTGAATTCTTTTTCAATGTTGGCCAACTTGGCAAGCTCATTGCTAAGTTCCAGAGCAGTGAGTACAGGATCTTCGCTGGAGAGGGACAGGTAGGCAGGACTAGCAAGTCCTTTGTAAGCGTTTATTCGGGACCGAGAGTGGCTGAAAGAATCATGCTTTTGCTTCTCCGTGCAGTCGTTACATTTGCAGAAATAATCATGAGGTCTTTCTATCCTTGCTCCTTTCATCAACAGCATGTGCACAACTTCGTATTTCTGGCAGTGGGCAGCTAAAATAATGGGAGTGATATCTGGAGAAAAGCGGGTACCGTCTTCGTCATAAGAATAAAAATCATCATCCTGGAGCTCCTGCTCACAAGGGCTCAGAGTCAGTCGCTTATTTGCTGAAAACCCAGGATGATTCAAAATTGCTTCCACTATCCTGATGTAGCCCTTGCTGATTGCAAGCAGCAGGGCATCTCCAATCCGTGCCAAGTTCTCTTTTTTTAACAGAAGTTCTGTCACTTCCAAATGTTCATTCCCTACAGCAAGCTGCAAGGCGTTTTGGCCCATGTAGTCAACACAGTTGACATTCAGTGTTTTTGACTCCTCTAGCATTTTGCGCACCACAGGGATGTTCCCATACTCTGCTGCATCTAGGAAGCGCTCCTCTTCAGCGGTGAGGCTTGTGCCCCTGTTGTTGAACATGAACGCTGGACCTCGGATGGCCTGTCGCCTTCCCTTCTCCCTCATCATAGTCATACGTCTCAGGGATGGACTTCCCTCAATGTACCTAGCAAAAATAAGGTCATAGAATTGCACAGTGTTGGTTATTTGTGACTTCCACCTCCCTTGAGGCTGCAAAACTGACAACTTAATGATTTRGTCCTGTATCATTTGATCACCTAACAACCAGGATAATTCTTTTTTCATCTTCTGTCTTCATGTTTGCTTAGACACTAAAGGACCTTGCAGATTCAATTCCACAGGCCATTTCTGTTTCGYTAGTACACTCAAGATTTTTTCTCCTTAATATAAGTCATCCTGCTTCAGAAATATCTCCCAGCCCATTAATAAATATATACACATATGTACACTTATATATACAATATAAATATATGTATATACAGACACAGATCAACCTATATACTCACACACATGTATATAAACTGAAAACGCACCTGCTATACTAAACTGGTGTGTCAGTAGTTATTAACGCTACTCACCAGAGAGATGATGGTTTATCGAAGRCAATATTCATGCTTATCGTATCAAAATTAGCATAAGCTAGAAACAAAACTTTTCTTTCTGATGCCCTGCAGAGCAGTACATACTACAGGGGTTCGATCTCATGACCCTTAGCATTTACTGCCAGCTGTGTTAATCAAATCTGGTAGAACTTATTCGCCACTTAATTTGGCCAAACCATCAGTTTTTGAAGGCAGTTCATACAYACCTGGTGGATACCAGCAATTGAACTGTTCCATTTCCAGATACTAGGCATGATTGAGTCTAGACTGGGAAATGGGCTATGTTGGTCCTACTTCACTGGTATGCCTACCATTTGAGAAGCTGAAAGGATAGAGTTATCTGGTGTTATTCCCAAATAATAAATAAATAATCCACCCACTCCAAAAACATGCACCAATCCTGAAATGTRATCAAAAAGAGAGGAAAGTCAAATAGGAATGAATGAGTAGAGAGGGTAAGCTGCACTGGGGAGAAGAAATCCAGGTATGGTAAAGGGAGATGGTTTATGAAAAGAAATTGAGAATCAGCTTGGGAAACAGTGAACTCTCAGAAAAGCTCATTGCAAAAGAAGAATGAGGGGAAAAAAAAAGAGGAAGAGAAGAAAGGAAAGAGTGGGCAAAGTCACTGAGGGACCACAGAAAACAGAATTCTAAGCCAGAGAAGTTGCAGCCTGAGAACAGTGAGGAACAAACCAGACTAACCAGGATGTGAAAAAACAGAGATCAGATGCTGAACTGGAACTAACAAGGTAATAAGAAGAGATAGGGGAAAGGAGATTTGAAGGAGTGAGACAAGGCCTTGCAAGGAAACTGGAGCTAGGATGAGGCTGGAGAACAGACACTGCCTGACTAGAGGGACAAGCCAGCCTGGTTGGGTCTGACAGAGTAGACAGATGGAATCAGACTAAAGTGGTACAGCTGGGGGACAAACAGATGCTTGATGACTGCCAGGGCATAAATCTGAGGCCTGGAGAGGTGCTCAGGATCCCATAATCTTCCTTTGCTGCTGTCAGCAAAGGAGTGTGAAACCCATCAGCAAGTGCCCATTCCCTCCTAGTCTGGATCAATACTGAAGAAGGTGGCATTCAGCCGCTATCAGTTAATCCACTAACTCAAGAGACAGAGATCACTTGAACCAATTTGATGGATAGACACACCATGCTGCTGACACATCAAAACAGTTAATGGATGATCGTGTTTTGAATACATATGACACTATGCATAGATAACAGCGAGACAAACAGGCCTTACATATGACAAACCTCGGCCTCTGATCTTTTGTGTCTCTGCATCATCTGGATGATGAAGAAAACCTGTCTCCCATTTTATAAGAGTGTTGTGAAAATGAATTCATCCACCTCAGTGAAAAAAAAAAAAATCAAATATAACAGTAAACAGCAACTTCAAAAATTTGAAGAGGAAATGACTCCTTCCAGCTTCAATGTATAGGCTAAGTAGTATACGCTAAACGGATGCACATCCACATAAAACCATTGAGGACAAATTCTTAAAAGTAATTTTTAAGCAAATCCTATCAGTCTGTAAAAAGGAGTCAAATGAGAGGAAAAAAAAATGACACACACATATAAAACTACGCATTCAAGAGGGCACAGTAGAAGCTGCATAAGCAACTTTCATAGTGATATATCCTAATTCCAGTGGGTTCAGATCTGCAACCTGAATAACCTTCTCTTGAAGATTATTTTTTTTTGCTCTTCTGTGTGTTTTTTTCCAATAGTGGGCTTATCTATATTACGTCTGCACAAAATATGCCTGTTGACATCAYTGCCTTTCTCTGTATGCGGTCCTGGCAGCTCTAATGTTTTTTGTTGTGCATAACTAATGCCATTCAGGTTGTAAGAATGTGTCTGGCCTTCCAGCTATCCACGTCAGCTATAATAAATTTAGCAAAACATAAAATCTTAATCACTTTATCAAAGCTACTGGCATCATAAAAGCTAGGCAACACTCCGAACGTTTCCGTTAACGCGAATGGGCRGTCTCATTGCAGACCAAGGGTGAGACTGTAACGCTCATTACCAACGGCGGGACCATCCTGGGATGAAACCATTTGACCTTATTTAATTTTCAAGTGCGAGTCAATCTGGACTGCTAGAAATTACCTGTGTAGCAGAAGCCATGATAATGACTACTTACTTTTGGAAACAGCATCAAAACCTCTTTGTCAAATAAGCTAGATCCATTCTTATTCACTCCTGACCCACTTTCCTTACAGCTCTGAAAAAGACTGCATCACAGAGAGGATTTGTAACTGTGTTAAACACAGAATTGATTTAGTATCTGAAGCTCAGTCCTATTTAACATTAGGGACTCCTCAGATATAAAGAACCCAACCCAACACACACGTAGTGAACGGTCACTGTGCACTACTACCATATTGCCTAGTGAAATCACAAGCAGGACCAGAAGTACAGTATTTCCATTGCTACATTTTACACAAGATCTTAATGTCTGCTATGCTTTTACATGTCTAGTCTTCTTCCACATCTAAAAAGTATACAGCTACAGAAATGCAGCCCTTAACCTTAATATTAAGTAGCTAGAAAAAAATCTAAGTACATTAAAACAAGTAAAAAGACAGAAAAATTAACATATGCTGACTTCTTGATTTAAGAAGATTCTAAAGTCACCCTGAATCTCATTTATCTTTTATGAAATATGTAACACCACATTTTCCCAAAAATATTCAGTGTAATTTTTCAATACAATTTGAAATATGACACTACTTTCTGTTTTATCTATCATTTTTTCAAGACCCCCTCTTCCTGGCTCAGGTGACTCATCTCACTGCTATAAAAAAATGCATCTTTCTAAAGGTGTTGTACAAGAATATCTTCCTGAAAAGGAAGATCTCCTTMGCTATAAATCTTGTGGCAGAAAAGATATTTGAAGTGACTGCAATCTCTCATCAAAGTAAGATGAAAGTTGCTTGCTATTTTATTGACTAAAATATTGTCCAGGCCTTTTAAAAAGTAGAGAGCTAGAAATGTTGTACAGCAGCACTCAGCCAGCAGATTGCCACATTCATTCATATGCCCCCACTGTCTTTTTCCCTCAGTCAATTCAAAGACCTCCTGAATGCCAGAGGAGCATTCCTATTGTCATTCTTCTAAGAGTTACACTTTTAAGCCATCCCAAAAAAMCAAGAAAATTGTCTGAATGGTTACAATTTTAGTTTTAACTTCTAGAGCATTTTCAACACACCTAGTGTTCAGTATTTGGCAGATGAAGTAATCAAAACATAAGTGTCTCAGGACACATCTCTAGATATCAAACACGAAAAATAGATTTGAATGTGTATTAGTTACTTGTGCTCCAGTTCTTTGACATCGACAAGTTTACATTCTCAACCTCTTCTCCATAAGAGGTTGATAACCTACTGGTGRGAGAGATGGAAATGGTCCTGCCCTTCTTCCCAACTGTTCCCCATAAAGAGGGGGGAACAGTTGAAAGAGGAAAGAAAATTTAGAATCTCTAGAGCTAAAGGTAAAAAATTCACATGAACATCAAGCAAGAAGAATGTCCAACTATTATGTGTAGATTCTCCAACAGGGATGCACTGCAATGTTCAGTGAAGTCTGGCTCTAGTACACAGGCTAAGTAGTTAATTTCTTCAATATGCTGTAGGACGGTATGAAGTACAGGGGTGCCAAGACCTCTGCTGATATGGAGCAGCAAGAGAGCCCCTCCATTCGACCATGACTGTTTGCATTCCCCACAGCACATCAAGTGGCCTGGGCACGTACAAAACCTCCAGCCCCAGTGTGCTGCTCAGTATAAGCAGGAASGGTGGAACTGGGAAAGAGCATCCATGATAATGAGAGTACACCAGTTCTACAGCATCCTAGCACATTCACTTAGCCATCAAAGTGTACCCGCTAAGCATTTTGAGGACCTGAGAGCTTCCCTGGCAAAAAGGGAGAACTTCTGAAACTGCACTACAACCTTCAAAATCACTAATTCAAAAGAACCTCTTGCCAATCACAGTAAAACAAAGATGCTCCTAAATTACAAGTTTTATTTCCTTAGCTGCACTGCTACCACCGCTCACTTGCCAGCTTCAGTCTAGTCCCCATCCTCACACTTCAACAAACTCTCAGGAACTTCAGTGATAGCCTTAAAGAGCATAACTCACCTCAAGATATTAACAATTAACCAAGATATGACAAGACCTTAAATCACTAATATCTGRTGGTATGGCTGTCCCATTTTATCTAAAAAGGACACCCACAGAAACTCACAACCTTTAAAAGACAAGGCTTTGCAAGAACAAAGTTATAACAAGGAAACACGTTAACATTAAAAAAAAAAAAGCTCTGACCTGCTGATAGGCAAAAAAGTGCTTCTCACTGCTGCTGCCTGTCCCTTTTAATAAAACAGTTTCTTCACTATAAACAGGAAGCACAATACAGATAAACTGTTCACTGAAAGTACTATTAAAAACTCATATTCACAGACGTGCTATACTCCAACTGTWCACACCTATAACAGCCAGTGCAATTCTGCTCAACTCCTCTTTTGTATGTTACCTTTTTAGCASCACTGCCAGGTTGTGGATGAAACCTCATCCTTATAAGGAAAAGTGTTTCTCCAATTTCATGGCATAATCCATGACTGTGCCTTTCTTGAATAATATGAAACTAGGACAGCACATCTCTGCTTCTGGCTTGCACCATGACTCTTGCCACAACTCCTAAAGGAGGTATGTGGCTGTTCAAGGCCCTTAGCAAATGAGAAAAAATATATATAGGCAGTAATGCATGCCTCTGAACACCTAATTATTTCATTATATATCAGTTAACAGTGTAAGACACCAAAACCTACTCTACATTATAATCATATTCCTATTTATCTCAAATATTTTTGTCTAAAGTGTTCTCTGCTCATATGTGTAATGAAAAATATAAAACATGTTTTTTTTTTCTACTAAAAAGTCMATAGCCACTTACTCTACTGTGGTTTGCATTCATAACATCCACTATGACATTACAGTGCACTCGAGTGTTGTCTGAACCATGCAGTCTGTTCCTGAAATTGACTTTTTCCTTTGGGCACAGAGTTACTTGTATACGGAATACTAGAAACTTTAGTATCACAATAATTACAAAAGACTAGAACAAACCTTAGCATTCCTCCGCTTCTACGCAATTCCAGATTTCTACTCTGAATTTATCCATCCCTTTTGATGTTCAAGCTTGTGGCAAAAAGGAGGTAGTTGGCCTGACAATTGCTTGCATTGTGCTGTGTATTATCTCATGAACAGCAGCTCCAAAGCCCTAGAAACTTGTTTCAAAGTCTCTTTTTTAACTGTGCGGACTGCATGTAAAAACAAACAAAACAACAAAACAACAAAAAATACTTCCTCCAGCCCCCCCAAAGTTTCCTAACATTTGTATAGAAGAACTGGCTGTTACTCTGCCTGAACCAATGAATGCAAGAAAAGATGTCATCAACAATTTAAGTTGTGTATCCCTCTGCTAAATTCCAGTACAACCTCCACAGTCTTGATTCTATTCTGACCCTGAAAAGGGTCTGCAGTCCCACAGTTACAGAGAGATCAGGCAAGTTGATCACTGAAACAATGAGCATGCACACACAGAGGCTTTGAGGAGCAGCAGCACTGGAATCTGTGACACAGCAGACACAGCATCTGCTTCGTGTTCTGCCAAAAAGTAACCTCCAAGGTACCAGTTTTAAAAGACTACCGAATGATAACCRACTAGCTCCCAAAAGCAAGTGCTGAGACATGCACATAAATATCAGCAGCCCTGTGATCATGAGATCTCTTAAACTAAGGGATCTCCAGACCATTTACTCTGTTACCATCCCAGGAAAAGACTTGTGCTGCGTGAGGCAGCAGCTCCAGGCTCTGTGCAGGGCCCAGCAGGACTAGCAGCCAGCCTCGCCAGCCCCACGACTGCACCATGGAAGACTTAGCTCTGCTCCAGGCCCCACACCCACAAAAGCCTTTGGCAGGTTTCTGGTTTTTTACTGGTAAAAGTGCTGTCACATTTATATGTTTGCACACTGTGCTTCAAAGGGGCTTGCATATGTGCTCCACGCCATTTAGTAACTCTCATATCAAACCAAAGCATGTTAAATGAGAGCTTCCTTCTCACTCCTGCAAACTATTGCTTGGGCTTGCCAGAAGAGGAAGGCTCATCCAGGTGAGCAGCAGAACATAAATCAGGGCAGCTGCAAGGCCTGACCCTGCTCTATAGTCTCCCACTGCTCTGAAATGACATAATCCATCATCCAAAATGCTCTCATGGCAGCTTGCAGAAGTTCTGGCTCACAACTCGGAAAGAACTGCAGGCTAAAATCAGCAAAAAGCACAACCTTTCCCCCCCACAAACCATGCAGAAATTTCTCTTATTATTACTCTTCATTAACTCTGCAACAGAAAACGCCAATCATCTGAATTTCAGGAAAATAAAGTGACTGTATTTTGATGCGAGGGCTGCGCATGTGCCCATAGACTAAGGCAAACTGATCTCACTGGGAAAGAGACTATAGCAGTCAACAGAGAACAAAACTATTTTTTTCAAAGAGCCCCATGAAATAGGCCTTCAACGCGCAGTACACTTAATTTGTAGTTTCTGTCCACATTTTTCTCCCCAGGACACATGATACCTTCTGAAGCAGAAGTATCACATCCAGGCTGCAGTCTTAGTGGGAAGCTGAGGTTAATTACTTTCTCCAGCAACACTCAACACAGGAGGGAGCCAACTATACATTGACAGGCACCCTGCATAGGTTACAGCTCTCAGAGTGAACATATTTCAAATGCCAACAAAATACACCTCTCTTGGCATGCTACTTCACATCTCCTGCCTCTTTCCCCTTGCACTATTCATCCATACTTGATAGCTGGACCACACGTTTTACAAGTCAAGGACTCTCAAGCTTATTCTGTGCATGCTAAAGCATCAAGCATGCCAATCTGAGCACATTATCAGCAAACAGCTACTCATATTTATGTCATTAACAGATGCTACAGATTTAATGCTTAGCACCAAGTGGACAAAATGACTTAAYTAGAAAAAGCTGGTGCTGTACCACAGATGACCAAGGGCATATATCACAGGATCAAAGAAGTGGCAGTGTGTGGGTCYTCTGCCTCTCCGCCTGGTCATTTCAACATGCTCCTGTTACACTGATTAATGGAACCTGTTGGCAGTCCTGAGRACAGTCGCTCCTTGCGATCGCTGCTGTGGCAAAGATTCCTGGCACAGGATCACAAGAATTATGTATTAGTTTGCAAYGCCAAGAGAGGGAGCTCACTCCTGGTACAAATGCCTATGGCTGTGCAAACTTGACTCCAGTTTCAGTCCCTGTTGTTAAAATGATCATTTCTTAMAGAAAGGAATAGGAAAATGAATAGGAAACATCTAACAGTCTTATGGAAACATCAACCTACAAGACATTCAGAAATTTACTTCTCATGGGTTGCAATTTATCTGTGCTGGCTTCAGCTGACTGGAAATTAAGCATTCAACTCTAAACCAATCCTCTATGCTACTTGTATGGTGACTGGGGAACAACAGGCACCTCCAGAAAGGCTCAGTCCACCTGCCCACTGCTATTTCCTCTCTCATCCTATTGACTACAGGGAGAGCAGGGAGAAAAGAAAACTTCAGGGTAGCTTCAGGCAGTCAAAGACAGGTAAGATATTCCTTTCTTTTATGTCATGGTCATTGAATACAGGATATTTCTGTAGAAATTGTGCACTAGGATGGCAGAAGGTGACAACCACAAATAAAAGTGTTTTTTAAGTGCTACCTTAATTATTCCTGTATTTGAGAGTTGCCTTTAAGATTATTTTAATTCGGCCTTTTTCCTTCTGTAAAAGTTKAATATGTTACCTTAAAACTCAAAATAAAGTGTTTGACATTTGCTGATTAAAATATTTAACTAAAATGTAAATATTGCCCTGAAAGAAGTAGACATTCAAATGATCTTCAGAGAGAATTCTCACTTAATTGCAGCACTATGAAAATAAGCTAATAGTTTACCTATCACTGTAAGTAAAACAGAACATATTTCTCCTGGAGCAGCCCTAGCCAGAGTCAGTATTTTTACATGCAAATACTTGTTTTTAAAAAGAAACTGAAACTTCTGAAGACACCTTGAATGGTAAATTGATATGATATACTGCAAAAAAACAGTGTTTTCCCGCGCAGCTGTCCTAGATTTCTCCTGAGTGTCTGGCTTTACCAGAGTCTAGATTACTTAGAAGCTAGAAAAGGACTTCAGCTGTGCCAGGACGACAGGCTGTGGCCAGCTCTGCAAGCCCTCAGTGAGCCTATAATAAGAATTACTTTCCCCACAGCAACTATGCTGGTAGATCAGTGTAAAATAGCCCACAACACATAAAATACCTGATGCCAACACAAACTAAGCGCATCCTTCAGACTATTAAACGATCTACTTCACCCAGCTCTCCCCCCAGTAACTTAAAAGAGTTTCCTC
>PTEX01000370.1:279455-323707 GCA_003342815.1 Eudromia elegans | reverse complement strand
TCCGCCGCGCCGCGGGCCCCAGGGCGGCGGCACCTCCGCCGGGGGAGGCCCTGGGCCCTCCCGCCCTGGCGCGGCCTGGGCCCGCCGCGGCCCGACTCACATGGTGCTGGCGAAGGGCGGCGGCGGGTAGTAGCCGTAGGGCTCCCGCAGGGTCTTGACGGCTCTCAGCGGCGGCTCGAGCCCCCCGTTGACGCCTCTCCAGCCGCGGCGCCGGCGCTGCTGCTCCTCTTCCGCGGCRCCCTCCTCCTCCTCCTGCTGCTGCGGGGGGAAGGTCACTCGCCCCTGCTCCTTGCCCCGCCGGCTCTTGCTGGACATGGTGCGGCTCCCCGCGGGCGGCCCGCGGCCAGCCTCGCCCGGCACCGCGCGTGGCGGGCAACGAGCAGGCAGCGGGAGACGGGAGGCGCTGCCCGGCGGCGGGCGCAGCAGCCGGAGGGGACGAGCCCCTCACGGAACGAGCAGYGCTGCCCGCGGAGGCGCGGCGCCCTGCGGCCTCCCGCAGCGCCGGACAGCGAGGCGGCCTCGGAGACACCGGGCTCCCGGCGGCGGCTCTGCCCCTCCGCCCCCGCGCTCATCCTCCCCGCTAGCAGCGCATGGCACCACGGCCGAAGGGCGCGCGGCCGCCGACCGGCCGTCAAGTGGCGCGCCGAGCTCCGCGCCGCGACCTGCCCGCGCCGGAACCGCCCCAACGGCCGCCCCCAACGGCCGGCCCCGCCCCGCCCGCCCGCCAACGGCAGCGCGGGGGCGGCGCGCGACGAGCCGTTACCACACGGACGGTAACGGTACCGCTACCKGCCTCGGTACCGACCGCGCGCGGCCTCGACGTGAATTGATCTTTTCACCCATCTCGCGTCGCCGTACGAAGCCGCCGGGAGGTCCCCTCCGCYTGCCCCCGGCGCCGGGCTCGAGGTGCGCGGCGAGCTGGGGTGCGGGTTGAAGCAGCGCGGCGAGGGGCTGCCACGAGCCGGCGCCTGCTGCGACGCGGCCCGCGTGCCCGGGCTGGTAGAGTCACACCAAGTCGTGTTTTGACGTGGCAAGCAGTTTAGGTSAGATTTGCTGCGTTCTGGGAAAGGAAAAATGGGGTTTTGCACTGGCATACCTGTGGTAAAAATAAGTCTCCGTTCCTCACATATGCTCCACCCGTCTGCACTTTGGAGTGACTGGCTTAACTCTACGTGATGTAAAGCTAAATGCAGTGGGAGGATGTTGAGATGCCTATCCCAGGTAATCAAAGCTAATTATGCTCCACAGATACAGTCTCAGAGATCCTTGCTGCACAGGGACATGTTACATCTTTTGCTATTAGGAGATTTTCAGTGCATTATGCAATAGGGAAAATTACTCTATCACAGTCCTGCAACTCCATTAAAACCAAGGCAGCTCATATGTGGTTTTGTACACAAAGTTTGCAGAACACTAGGTGCATACACAGTAACTGTATGTATATGTACAGTTCCTATGTGGACATTGCTGAGGTGCCATTTTTCTTGTCCTTTAGATTTTTTCAAAGCTTAATGTGACAATTAGAATAGAATTGCACAAATTTTTATTCTCAGTACTCAGGTACTCAGAAATTCAAATCCTCCTGCCATTGAAATTCATCTAAGTTTTCCAATTATTTCAGAGAAGTGGGTCATAAGTCCAAGTATGACTGTTTATGTGGGATTCTCATTATTGAACAACACCATTACCTCCTATTGCAATTTATGTTATTTTCCATACATGAGAAATTTGTACTGATAAAGCACAGGAAAAAAACAGGCAAGAGTTCCACAGAGATAGTTTTTTTCCTGCTACAGCTTTGAGAAAATGACTTTTCTTTTTCTTCTCTTTGGCTTGATTAGTTTGGRTTTTTAACTATTTAGGGAAGTGACTTTTTTGTGCCATGTCACTTGCAAAGTCTTTTTAACTTATGTGGAATTGCATAAATGGTTGAGCAAGTTTTGCTCTCAAAGAAATGAATATAATGTGTAGCTACTGTAACTTTGACGTGCTTGGGGCTATTCGTTTAGGACAGTCTAGATATGTAACCTCTCTAATGCATACCAGAGCTGTGTTTTTATGTATTTTAGAGCATAGCCATGCAACAATCTGTTAGCATTAAACTTTGTATTCTTGYTGAATCCCTTTGACTTTGAAAAATGATACCTCCTATATTGTATTCCTACTTCAAAAAATCCTCTATTATTACAGTGGACTACAGGAATGAACTTTTGATTGTCTCTAGAATTTCCCATGGGAACAGAATATAAAAGCATACCTGGTACTATGATGAAACTAGATGAAAAATGTTCTTGCTTCCCAAATCTACCCCCAGAGCAAGGCTTCCGAATATCAAAGCTTGTCTTCCTTGCAGAAATAGAGTAAAAGATATTTTTTTTTATGATGGTTCTTGGTTTTAAGAAATTCATGTTGTTGCATTTTCTATAGTGGTTTGAATCGGATGGATTATGGGCTGTATCTTTCATCATTGTATTTCATCAGTATTGTCTAAGTATGAAATAGAATTTGCTTTGCTGTTTCTAGAAGAAAAGTTCATAAAGACTCCTGTTTATTCTCCTCCTATTGCTAAGGAAAACATGAAATAATAGCAGACTTGAGAGACATGTCTGCAGAAGCTGTTGTGACAAATCCATTTTGAGGTATAAAGTAATGATAACAGCTCTCCAAGTAATCACATCATTGCATCTTATTTAGTTCATGCCACAGAACTTCTATCTGAATTGTTTCCTTAGTTTCCTGATGAGAATGCCATGTGAGACAGTAGCAAAAACCTTATTGAAGTCAAAGTACAGCACTATAAATACTGTATATGAGGCCAGTGTTYTACTGGCCTACTCTACATAGTCCCCCAGCATCATACACAGACTTCTGGCAAGTCTGGTTTGTCTCACTGCCGCACTGTGTTCTCCTCAATGCCTGTGTTGGAAGGGACATGCCAGTCAAAATTTTTGTTTGTTTTTTGTGAAGGAGAGTCCTTGATGTTGAAGGAAGAGGACAATACAAGAAAAAAATCGCCCAGTCCTTTTTCTTATTATACTGTTCCAAAGCCACCCTACTTAAATACATACTTCCTAATGTACATTTAGATTAGATGATCTTCATCCTGCCCTTCCTGCTTTATTTGCCTTCTAATCAGTCTTGACCAGCACTTGCTTTTATTTCAACTTTCCGAAACAAAACTGTTTTCCTTTGGTTATTTGAAGGAAATCCTACCTGAAAAGTAGGCAGAATGGTGACAAGAGGATCCAATAAATATCAAATATAATTTTATGGGTTTAGTTTTATAACTATTTTGCATTCCCAACTGAAACATGTASGAAAGCACATAAGTCATCATAATAAAATTATATATAATATTTTACTTTAGTTTAAAGGAWCAGGTAACCTTATGAGGGCATGACACTTTTTGTGATTTCAACCATCACTGAGTTACCTGGAGGTAGAAATTGAAAAATACTTGATGCTTGTACCGTCAAAAATCTGGGCATGGCTGACTATTCTTGAAATGGGATTTTGGTCATGAGTCATTTACACATTTTTGAAAACATTTATAATTTCGGTAACACCAGGGTTCCAAAMCCATTATTCCTTTCAAATGTATATAATGTCATCAAAGAGTGAGATATGTCAACAAAGCTAAACTTCAGCAGAGACTGAGTTAGGAAGGAAGATAAGGTTTAAAATACCAAACAGAGCAGTATGGGAGAGCTTGTACAACTTGGTGTTTTTTGGGTTTTGTTTGTTTGGTTGGTTGGTTGGTTGGTTGGTTTTTTGGTTTTTTTTTGTTTGTTTGTTTTTGGGTTTTTTTAAATTAGTTTAAGATGTTGCTGTGAGATATTGTCAATATAGTACATTTTGTGAGCACTAACTTGAATGTAGAGTGTTCTGAAGTGATGTTGTTTTAATTCAGCAAAACACTTCCTAGGAATTGCTTAGGCAGGTTTAAGAAAATGACAGGTATATTACTTTAAAACGAGAGACTGAACAGAAAAGCCTGACACAGTTATAGCAAAAAATTAGATGCAGTATTATATTATCAAGATGCTGTTTGCTATTCTTCATGGTTTTGTTTCTTTAGGGCATGTATTTAATGTTTTAAGTATTTTTCATATGAATTGGGACTACAGCCAAAGTACAGTCCCTTGTTCTTTTCACCAAACACTAAACAAAATGCTTTATCAAGGATAGAATTAGGTTGAGACAGGGATTTATTTAATGGGTCAACTACTCTCTGATGGAATTTTTCTGTCCTCAAAACTATGAGAAACACATAATTTAGAATTTAAAATGTGGTTGACAGTATATTACAGTTAGAATAAGCAACTGGGATTCGTGATTTGAAGTTAAATGCTTAAAGAACCTACAGTTTTAACTTTTTTGAAATGTTTTCAAAGCCAGAAGTTCCAGTCTTGTTTTTCCCCTATTCATTTATTTCAGCTTCCTTAAGATGGGTAAATGAATGGAGTAGAGATCCGAATTGTTAAAACAGATAGCAAAGCCTGGCATTCTGTGTACAAAAGAATCAGGAAATCCATTCAGATTCTTGAATGAACTGGGATGGCAATAATACCTTGCACATCTAACCTTGCATCTAACTGAATGGTTATGCAAATCCATAAGAGACCATGTGACCACTGATATGGAAAAATGCCATTTAATGAACGTGATCTGGGGTTTTCACGTAGCAGAATTTTCTGAGAGGTACATTTTGGAAGTATTGCCTGGAAAATACACCTCAACCTGCAATTGAAAGTAGGATTGTTGAAGTGAAGGCTGTTGAAACTAAGAAATTAAGAATCAGCAAGATCTAACAGTTTCCCTTACAGAAATAACCTATACTTCACATGATTATTGAATGGTTATTTGCCCTTTCTCTTGAGATTCTTCTTTATTTGTTTTAAGAGATGCGTAAAGAGAGGCAAAAAGACATTCATGGTAATGCTAGAAATAGAATCCAGGTCATGTACTACACTGAGCCTACCTCAGACGTGTATGTGTACTACTTTCATGAAAATTGGGAAGTTGGTGGGAATAGCAACAGTGTAATGAGAGCAAAATTGGCCTTCTTTGCTTCATACTGGGAATTTGCCTACTTGCCAAGASCTCAGTGTTTTCAAGGACATTTAGCTCCTGCACCAAGGACTTGTATGAAAGTCTAAACAGGTTAATCAGCATGAAAGGAAAAGAAGGAGTGATGTGATGTCACTGATCTGTAAGCAGATCTCTGCCTCAGAACTAATATTATGGTTTAAGACTTTTGAATTAGATCAAAAGATGAATTCCTGCAATCTGAGCCTGTAAATTCATGCGTGCTGTGCAGCCACTCAGGCCCAGGCAAAWGGAGTGGGTATGAAATACTGTCAAATGACCCACTGGAAAGCAAACCCTTAGAGCTGGATAGTGCAGTTGTATAATATGGTCTGCTTTATGATATTAAAATGCTACTGAAGTTTCCTGCCAATAAAATCATTACATAGATACAAGCTACATTTTCAAAGGTCTGTAAAATGTCTATCTAGACAAAGTGAGCATTTTTTTTCATTAAATGACCATTATGTGTACTTTTATACATTTGCACCTGGTGTTTCTATCTCTTTAAGGCAAGCCAGATATTTCTTTAAACAAGTCCAGTGTCTCTGCATGTTTTTGAAAAATCCATAGCATCCTGATCCTATACCAATTAAGTTTTATTCATCTCTCTTTCCTTATACTAGTTTATTTTAAAAGTTAATAGAAATGTTACTAGAAAAGATGTTACTACAGAATCAGTTCTATTTGTGCATTGCCATGGAGACTGCTCATAAATTTAAAAAGTATATTTTCATATATAGTAAAACTTGCTTTACATCATTTATACATCAGGATCTTCCTCCTTCAATTAGTTTAGCTGTCCCAGTCTCAGTCAATCCTCCCTGAAAATTTAAACATGAATCTCACCCTATTGCTAAGCAGAAGCTCGTAATTGTGTAATAAATAAATTTATCATCACAAGACAACATTTTAACAATTAAATTTTCTTCTAATTGACAGTTCTGCAAATATGGGTGGATGARTGCAGTGCATTCTACTATCCCCATGCCAGCTGATATAAGAGTTACTGCATGGGTGTTTTCAATGGTTCAGTTTACTTTTTGAACATTTTGTATTAAATATAATAAAATAGTTTGYGGGTAGAGGCAATCTACATGATATTTAGGAAGTGAAAAACATGCAATTCAGCAAGAATTTATATAGCATACCAAAATCTTAAAGTCACCCACTGTGTTGGGGACTATGTGAGATTTACTTGGACTGCCATTTCTGATCGTTACCACCAGTGAATCCTCAGAATAAACTAAGTCTGCTGTAGACAAATCTAACACTCAGAAAAGGCAGATAAATGTTCTGACTTTGGTGTAAGACTAAGATACCTTTTTCTGCAAGATCTTAAAGTTGAACGTAGAATGATAAGTGCTGCATCAAATTAGCCCCCAGTAGAGATAGTAGAGGTCATATTTGGAAGATTCAAACTGTGATCCAGTGGAATTCTGTTTGCAGCTGCTCCCCATGTAAAAGCCAATTTCTTGCTCAGATATTTTTCTAGGACAAGATAGGATATTCAATGCCTTTCAAGGATGAATCCAGAAAGACAGTTGACAGAAGACATATGAGCGCATACTGAAGATTCTGTCACACTCACTTTGGTTTTTCTTTATCATCCTACTTTGTGTAAAACCCCTGAGTTTTGTGTAAGGAAACAAAAACTTGCTAGAAAAATCGTAATTGAACTTACCTTGTTTTGACAAAAAAAGTTGAGAGTCGCTATGTTGACAGCATCACAGCCAAAGTCCCACGGAAGTCCTTGGGATGCCATCTGGGGAGTAACAGAGTCATCCTTCTTGCTTTATCCTGCCAAAATGTTCAGTCTTGCTCAGGAGGGGCCACGTTTGAGAGGAGCTGATTTATTTCTGTCTAGTGCTAGGGAAAGAATTTGAAGGCAGAGAACACAGTTAGGTATTCTGCTCCTTTTGAAAGTCAACAGCAACTGGGCCCCTAGTCCCATGTGAGCCAGTATCAGGAATCTACTGGTGACTTCCCCATCCTGCCCACAAGGATGCCAGTGGTGCCAGCAGGGTTGGCATAGGCATTTGTCTTCAGGAAGTAGCTTGGAAGAGTCACTTTAATTTCATATGGGTCATCAGCTGCAAAAAGCTTCTGATAATTATAATTTTTTTACCACAGTTAAGCCTTCAGCTTAAGGGACATTCAGCTGAAGGGTTATATATTTTTTTTTTCTGTTGATTTCTTAATTTGCCCTCCATTTTTGTAAGAAATATTCTGTAAATTACTAATGAGATTCATAGTTGGGATGGATGTATGGAATGCAAAGTAGCTCTTTTTTTTAGCAAATTAGCAATGATTTCTGTCCAGTGCAGGTGATTAAGTTTGAATATATTTAAACACAATTTGATCTTTCCCCCACTGAGGGAGTGAGACTTGACTCACTGTGGGGATGGAAAAGGTGCAGCAGTACCGAAGGAAAATAATAGTGAGAGACAAACAGGCCACAGAGAGAAGTAAACCAATTCACAATGATTTTTAAATCCATAAACAAGTGGATTTTTCATTTTATTTCATAAAGTGATACAATAATATATTTTAATTTGTGAGCACATTCCCAGAAGGCCTCCTGACGGCTTAGGAAAAAGAAACGTAAGCAGGAGCTTACTGTTAATAAAAGGCAAATCTGTCTGACAAGCATGGCACCCAGGAGAAAAACCTTTGTTCTGTTCTTCATCATTCTAAACATCTTTGTCCAGGTTACCTGGTGATTTTGATTGAAAGATTGCCTGATTCTGTCACAGTTTAGAGTTTAAGTTTCCTGCGTTGTATCAGAACCCTTGGACAGATATCATCTGGTACAAACTACTTGCCAAACCTCAAAAACTAAATTGTTGGTGGAAGAGCAAATACCCCAGTGCACTCCTGAACTGAAAATACAGTCTTTCATACTGTGACTGCTGTGGAATAGGTGATAACACCTAAGCACAAGTGATAACTATTTGAGTGACAGCAACTCAGTGGGTCATCTAAAGCCTCTTGGGTTTCTGTCTTGGAGGAATGGCCGAGTACAAGGGGAGTAGATTAAATGAATATCCTGTTAAGAATACAGCTTTGCTGTAAATGAGAATGCATTCTCCTGCAGAGCTCCCAAGTCATTTGTGGGCAAGCAAAAAAAAGCAGTCCAGTATCTTGACGACACAGAAATCTTAATGTTGAAACACCTTGCCCCTTTGTACACAGTGAAGCACTGAGCATCAGTCCCAGGTGATCAGGCAATGACATTGGCAAATGGTGGATTAGTCTTAAGCTTGTGGGTATAAACATCGTAAGAAAAGTCCACATCTTCTTACCTGTGTGCTCAGAGACACATATTAGAGAATAATCGGAATCTGTAAGAAAGTGAAACTATAACCTTATCTGATTAAAATGGCATTGAATGCCAACAGCTAGGTTATAGAAGACCCACAGCACCTTCAGCTCCCACTAATTTCAGAAAATGTCTTATAAGGTTTGGGGCCCCTTGCAAAYGTTGTTTAAAAAATAAAAATACACATACTAAATTTTTGCATAAACTTTCATTACAGCTCTTCTGCCTTGTACCTATGTGTAAGAGATGCCATTTGTCAGAAAATGGAATGAGGATACACCAAAGTTTCAAGTAGGTATAATGTTTAAAGTGAGTGACAGGGAAACTATAAAAAAAAGGCAGACATCATAATACATACAAATTATTTCTTGAAGCCTGTTTAAGAATACAGTGAAGGTGCAATATTTTCTTTGCCATGAAAATTCAAATAATTCCACTATTGTCAGCAACAGGTCTATGTCCCTGTTGATTCATAAATATTTAGAGGATGAAGAAGGTTGTAGTGCTTGTTATAGAACCCCAAGAATGCTTTCTTTCAGCAGTCCCTGTGTACCCCTGCATGTGTGACTAGGTGCTGATGGGCAGGCTTGCAAGTCAGATATCCCCTATGGGTGTCTCAGAACATTTTAGAATTCAGGTATTATTTAGAAAGCAAAATCTAGAAGAATGCTGTCACGTCAGGATGAACTCGCATTAAAGGAAATGTTGCAATCGCTTTCAGCAGGGTTTGGATTTTGTCTTTTACTATTATAAAAACAGTAACCCAACTTCATGGAAAAGCTAGCAGAAATTCCTCCCAGGGTTTAGAACATAGCCCAGTCAGGCGGAACTGGTACTTCAGACAAGCTAAGGAGAAAAACAGTCAATCTCACAAGACCATCATAGAAGACCATTAATTTTTAAAAGATGCCTGTCCTGGTTTTTACGAGTAAGGAGCATTCAAACACTAAAAATGGGACCAGAGATGCTTATTCAGCAGAAGAGCAGTAGAATGCAAACTGTATTTCAATAACATAACAAATGTAAGGACATATCTTTCATACACAGAGTGATTATATGCCTAAAATAGAGGTGTTTCCATCTCCCCCCATAGTTTTCATTATATGATCACAGTTGCTGTGAACAGAATGCATGCAATATAGAAGTCTGTGTCTGGGTATCCCCCTGTTTTAGACTTCCAGATTTGACTAAAGGGGATTTGATAACTCTAAGTAGTAAAACTGTTCTTAGGTGTGGTGGTATGGATATATAAGCTTAAAAAAATACTAACTTGAGATGTTAGATACAATATTTGCAAGACCATCCCAACACCCAAACTTTTTATTCCCAAGTTATTTCATAAACTATAAAAGAGCAACCCTTTAACTTCCTACCAGTCCAGGCACTTTTACATTAAAACAGTTATTAGCTTTGTCCATTTTTGTACAGTCCATTTGCTGCCTCAGGTAGTRCCTAATGTAATTCAGGATAATTACAACAAACCTTTTAACAAAAGCAAATCTGTTATATTATCCATTCTGTATAACACTCAAAAATTGAAAGGACTGATTGCAAATGAATGTATTATTGTGGAAATTTTTTATCTGATTGAAATGTCCCAGTAATACAGAGACCAAAATATATCTACATTTCTCTACACTTTTTTCTAGACAGCTTGTAATGAAGAACCTTTTATTAGATAAAAGGTATTAAAAATGATACATACATTTGCATTACAAAGAGAGGAGAGTGAAAATTATGGTAAATACAAGCAAAGTTCTAAGAAGACTGGCAATGATACATTGACTCTTCCAAAACCAGCAAGGTACAAGGAGGAAAAAAMCCCCAGATTTTAAGGAAAATGCTACACTGTATTTTGGTCATCTTCAGAGATGCCATCACCACAAAAATTAGATCTCAAGACAGAATGGAAGAAAAGAAGCATCAGCCCATGGGTGTTTTCTTCCTTTTCTCTACCTGGAATCCTCACAGTGAATTCAACAGCTCATTAGATCATGAGAGACCATCTAGAGAGATGAGAGACTTTCCTTGACATAGTCTCCCTGTAGCCCTGTGAGATTCCCCATTTTATGACTATGCTGAATCAATAGAACCATGACATTCAGATTTGTGGAAACCACAGAACTGATATCATTATATTCAGGTAAAAAACTTTAGGATGTCTAACTTTTGTACAAACTGAAAGATCCACCTGAGACACTGAGCTCTTAAACTTGGTTCTACACTCCATGAAAAATACGTGGAAAATTCTGCATGCCTTGTCACCTAAAGTTGCCTGTTCCCATATWAGTTTCCTGCTTATCTGCCTCTATGTCCCTCCTTTTAGCCTCTCCCCTGCCTGCCCCCACTGTCACTACCATAACAGAGCAACAGCTATTAGTATTTCTCAGTGAAGCATTTGGAACTCTTTTAAGCAGAGAATACATGTATTGCAATACATGTCAAACACAGTGAATTCTGTCTGAAAATGAGTTGTCAAGAGAATTATTACCTGCAGATTTTGAATCAATTATTGCTTCACTTGGCATGTTGCTTTTAARCAGAGCAGTGGAAAATATATAATCTTAGAATAATAGATATATACAATATATCACTCACTAGGGAGTTGCTTATAGCTTTACTTTGCAGTTCTATTCTATTCTATTGCTTTGCTTTCTTGTATCTGTGCTTTGCCCAGAATGTAAGATATTTTTGATCTAGGAGGCTGGACCTAGGTGACATGTTTGCCAAACAAATCCTGAGTATCTAAATTAAAACTAGAGTGCAAGCCAGTGAGAGATAAAGAAAGGGGAAAACTTTTGCAAAATAGATCCCAATCCCTTAAAAGGCAAATGATGTCCTGAGGGAAAACACAGAGAAAAGAAAAACAAATATGCCCAGAAAATGATAAAGAACTAAGAAAATTATATTAAAGTTGTAATAAGAGAAATAAGCTAAATATTTCCAGTATTTTCCAGTATCTAACAATGCAACATGTCCCTTAGCCAGCAATTCATTAACATTTGTTAGGCACAGGGCAAAACTGCAGAGTGTTGAGGTCTGTATTTGAAACTTTTCTCACCTCAGAAATGAAAAGATCCTGTGCAACATTAAAGCGYAGTTCAAGCAAAGGAACTTAGTGGAAAGCAAAACTTAGCTGTTTAGCAGAACTATTCTGTAATGCCCATTAAATTAGTTCAATAAAAAAAATATTATTGAAATGGCGCATTGGATCATTCCTGTTGCTTGATTCCGGTTTGTAACCATATGGGACAAGGACTTGAATGAAGAATGAACTGTGCTTTGCACTATTCAAACTTATAAATTGCCCAAGTGCTTGATGGGCAGTTTGCCTTCCTTTGAATCTACTTGCGTGTGCCAAGTCTAGTGGAGAATATTGGACTTGAGGGATTATTGACTTAATGTAGTGTGGCAGAGCCTRTGTTCCTATTAAAACTGACTGTAGGAAAGCATTGTTCCAAACATATTCAAAATGAATGGATATGTCCTTCTGAGCTTCCCTATATTTAAATTAGAAGTTGCTTGATTTCTGTTAAAACAGACAATTTTATGCAGCATGATGTTTTTAGTGCAGCAATTTGATATATAGATGACCTCAGGATAGCAATAACTTGTTAATGGTACTGACTGAGCAGAAGAGCTGTTCTGAAATCTAAAAGTGAAAAATGAAGCTGGTGAATTAGTTTATCTCAGTCACGTTCCTAGTGGACATTGCTAGAAGAACRGGATCATGAGAGAAGAAGCTGTTTTTTGCAATTGTCATGTAAACAAGGCTGGAGCTGTGTAGCTGGCAGTCCGTGGTAACATGAGAAGTGCTTGTCAGTAAAGTGAAGGGTATTGTCTAGGCATATCTGAACTAAGATACAATTCAGTGGTCACGATCTCTATTATCATTCAGGAAATATAATGCCACAAAACTACTTAGCTCACAGACATAAAACCTCTTATCAGAATTAACCCAAATATAAAAAAACTAAAAAACATATTAACCTTTTTACAGGCAAATGCAGGGCTGGATTAGATAAACATCTCCAAATTACCTCATTCTCCATAGTGGTTCCGCATCCCGAGGAAAAGATTGCAAGGAAGGAGATCCAGTGTGCGTGCCTGGCTGCCAGTCACTGCTGCAAAAATCCTCTTCCTGAATTTACATGGACCTATTCTGAAAGTAGTTAGATGTTTTATCTACTTCTTTCAGGACCTTACCCCTTTGTCCAATCAACTAATTTCTGGGCTGGTCCTCTGCCGAATTGTGGTGTAGTGAGGGGCCCATGGCACCTCCCTGGATAACCACCGCACCCTACAGCTGATGTGCCTCACATCTTTTTTTTTTTTTTTTTTTCCCAAGCATATGTTACAAAACTATTACAGTAATAAATGCAAAGAGGCTTAAAATCCATCCAAGCCATTTACATCATAATTTTTAAATTGCTCCAGAGTTGTGGTGGACATCGTGCAATGAGGAGTAATAGGAGCAAAGGAGACTCACACTGTCTRGCTTCTGGTGCCTAATTTAAGTTGTGAGACTTTCTTCATAGATTCTTTATTTTTCTGCAAAGAAGAAGAGGTGTTCCTCTGTACAGTCATTCTAAGCACTCAAGATRGAGCACCTTAGAAGAAGAACTTTCCAGTCTACCCACATATATTTGGTCCCTAAAATCAGGCTCTGTGTTCTAGTCAGGAAGTGGAAGCCCTTAAAAAAAACGTAAATTCCTCCTTCTCCTTTTACATGTATATATACATACATGYATGCATACTATGTATATAAATTAAAAATTTACTTATGTGCAAGTTTTAGTGGTCTATAAACCACAGGCTGCTTTATAGAAACCAGAGAAGATGTCGTGAAAGATTCTCAGTCTTATGAGATTTGGACACTTAACTGGGAGAAGGAAATAAGGAAAAAAAGTCAGGAAAATGCTAATGGCATCTGGTTCAACCTTCAAATTTGAGTAGGATATCTTCCAACTTCAGATAAATGAAAGCTGGACTGCATTATGGCAAGTCCCTGAATGGGATGTGCCAAAGTATTTTGTTAATACTGGAAGATTCAGAAAGGTGTTTGTCATTTCTTAATATTAAGATAATAAAAACAAGCTTCCAAATAGTAGTTTGGAAATTGCTTGAAAATTGTGGCCTGTCATTTTATAAACTCTTCAAGAGGCTTAAATACTCTTAAGTGGCAATTATTTCCATCAGATAACTCAGATGTGTATTTTTTGGGTTTCAATATGTGGCTTCTTTCAGCGGTAAAATTATACAGTGTATTTATAAATTTAAAATATCATTCAAAAAAGTGCCCTGTCCTCTGGACATTTTAAAACTTCAGAGTAGACTACCTGTTACCATTCCATCAAATCCAGAAATGCAGAGAAAATTTATCTGGATGCAGTTTAGATGTTCAGGAGAAAGTTGCCCTGAAACCATCATTCTGCTCCGTTTGCTCCCTGACTGTAGCTTGTTACATATTCTAATGTGCTGAATGAGCACCAGAACAAACAGTTTCGCAGTTCATGGATAAAGTAGATCATTTATCTCTTCTTTATCAGCTACTGTTTGAAAAAAACCCCTTCACATAACACTATTTGGAAAGTAAAATTTTATTCTTCTGAAAGCCGATGATTAAACAATTGATCTTTCAAAGTACTTCTAAGTCTAAAGCCATCCACTGATGGCTTTAGAGGGAAACAGCTCTCAGTTTCTGATTGTAAAAAACAAATAGTAAGAGAAAATCTTTTGCAAGCTTTCTTTTTACTAAGTTCATAAGGCTCAAAAATGAACTTGAACTGATTTATGTGAAAGGCAGAGGAGCTTTTCTGTTCTGTGTTCTGATTGCCTTTTCTAACATTAAATCTTCATTTGCTCACCATAAAAAAAAGACAAATACAGAAGTTCACAAGGTAGTTTCCTTCTGCATCATGTCTCTTTTACTTGCAATCTTAAACATGAGGAGTAATACTTCTACAAATCTTTCATTTGAATATTGCAGTATGCAGGGTCATTCCAGTGATTTTAGCTTCAAAATATCATTTTTTATTAAGAAAGTACTTCTGTTCTCTGCATTTGCCTAGTAAAATAAGATAAATTGAAACCTGTGTCTGTAGGAATAGCCAAACACGTCTTTGCTTGGTTAGGAGACCACTCTATGTGTTAGACCTAAGATTTAATCTCAGTTCAGAGACTAATAGGGAATATGGTGAGAGAAGACACCGGAAAGGAATTAAGTTGCAGTGGGAAACAATTTCATAGATCAWGCAAGGTTTTGGGAGAGGCCTTTCAGACAGTTGATATCTGGAGCACAATCAGTCACTTCCGAAAACCCCAGCAACGGCAATGTGAATAATGAAAAAGATGGTGGGTAGTGAACCAAGCACCTGCATGARGAGGTTGCTTCTCAAATTGCCTGGCCTGCTGCCTGCTGCTTTCTCAGAGTGTTTCCTTCAAGCATGTAGGTAAACAGAGCTGTGTCCCTTGATACTGCATATGTCTGCAAATGCCTCTCATCTCTCACAAAGTTGTTGAATCTGAGGTTTACTACAGCTTTCAGGTTGCAGAAATGTATGAGAAGCATGACCTTTTCTATTTAGTTCTGTGTGCGGATGGGGAATATAGGGTCTTGAGGGCTTTATGTCTTGTTCTTTCCGTTTTATGAACACAAAAACATTAGTTTTATGAGCTTCTAAGTAAAGAATTGGTACACATCTTTATCTCTGGCATGCAAAGATAAATTAATTTCATTAATTTTCAAGGATAAAAAAAAAWTTGACATACATTTAAAACCAGGACATACATATAAAATTAAGCAAAAAAACCCATTTTGTATGAGAGCTGATCTCAGCAAAAATGTTCATTTCTCATTCACTAACTCATAGCTCAGGAAAGTACATTTGGGTCACTGCCCAGCTCCTTTTGCCCTGAATTTGGATTGGCCATCTCTGCTGTATTAACAGCCATGCTCTTTTCTGGAAAACACTTCTGGGAATGCCTTTTTTTTTTTTTTAATGATGGTAACAACATTAAATACAACTAGTCTTTTGTACAGTCATGCAATACATACAATGCACTTAGTGCTGGTCATTTTTAAAATGTATTTTGTCTCCTAAAAGACAAGTACAAGGTAATAATACACTAATTATATCTGTGGGCAGCTAGAAGAATTGCTAGAAGATGCTKCATTTAAATTTAAGATCTCCTTTATAGGTATAAGATATCAGAGGAACCCTAGARATGTGTGACTGGATGACACCCCATCGATCAATTCCATTCTCTGAGGTTAGGTATGGGAATCCTGGCAGATGTTTGGATAGTCTGTTCTTAGACACGTCCAGTGATGCAGATTCCACAGATTTTTACATAATCTCTTTTAGAGCTAAAATGTAGCTAGAAAGTTATTGCTAAAATTTAAATTAGACTTTTCCCTTACTAAAAGGAAAAGTGGTTACTTCTTGTTCCGTTCTAGATGGGATGGAGAGTAATGGATCACCATGCTTTTAAAACAGTTTTTACACTTTCAATGTCATCCTTCTTCCCTTTCCTTTTGCATGCAGAAGTCCGATTTTTTCAACTGTAGACAAACATTTTCTAAACATCTCATCACATGTTAACCTCTCCAATATGTCTTAATCTTTCTTGAAACTGAGACTGGTATTCTTATATGAGATGTTGTGTTCTAAATTGGGCCATATCAAGCTACAAGTAAAGCAGAATATTTCACTTGTGTACTGGACCATTGCTAGTAGGAACCATTGCTAGTTTTGTTTCTTTTGCTTTGGAAAGATTCTCACATGATGCACTCCCTATGCTATCACTTACACTGTTAATTGCAATAATAAATAAGCTCACATGCAGGAGGGATATATTCAAGAAACTATTTTGAGTATCAACTTTCAACAATTACTTTTTTATTTTTGTAATCCAAGTACGGAGGTACGGAGGTACGGAAAAAATGAAGCCACCTAAAGAAGATAGAAAATATTTGGCCAGATAAAGCATGCACAAAGAAGCAACTATAAATAAACTTTTAGTATAAACACATTACTTCAAATCAGCAGCAGAAGGGCTGACTGACTGAACATTTAGATATGCAGAAAGATGGAGAGATGTTAGTGTATTTCAGCTGTCACCCCCTCCAGTGTGGCTAAAGGCCTTAGTGACACAACCTAATGGCTGCTTAAGAATTCATGCAAAACTACCCGGCGGTTGGTTTAGATCYTAGTTTGCTTTTCAAAGGTCTCAGTCTCAGGCTACCTGACAGCTCTGTTGGCACCTTCCATGGAGCAGTAAGTGAGTTGCTGCAGAGATGGGTTTCCCGCTGCTGCTTCCAGGGGACTCAGAAACACGCGTGCAGCTYGCAGCAGAGTGGAGTCAGCTGCAGCACTGCCGCTCCTGCTCCACCTGCCCAGGAATAGGTATGCTGAACTCACTCCCAGAGCCCACAGTCRGGCTTTGCAGGATTAATACATCTACTGCTTTGAATTTCTGAGAAAAAAAGACTTGTTGGGAATTGCCTCATGCTTTCTTCCTGCCCTGACACAAGTCATGAGGATGCTCTGAAATAGTGCCAGTCATCCTGATAATAAGAAATGCTTATTTCCTTACTGCTGTGAAGAAAAGCAGTAAGTTGCTCTTAGATAATATTTGCCTCTAACCACACTTAAAGAACACACTGAATTTCCATTGAAAGGCTAAACTAATGCTCTAAACTCTGCTCCATGAGTTATTTATAGAGCCTCTGCTGGCTTGTGATAATGATCCTCCTAAGGCTTAAGGCACAGGCAGAATAATCCCCCAAGTTCTAGACCTCTTATTAATCATGTGTACATTTTTGCTTTGTAGGAGGAGGGCTACGTCCTACATGCGTGCTTGGATGCTGTTAACAAAACACCTCAAAGAGAGTATTGTATTTCCCCAAAGTGGTCTTGCGTCAGAAATCAGGGACCTGAAGTACAGTGGGTTTTATTCTAAAGTGGATATCCTAAGCAGTGGGTTTTATCCTAAGAATACGGTTGCTCAGAACTATTATTAATGTTCTCCACATGCCCGCAGATGCCAGAGTCAAGAGTAATTGTCCATAAACAGATGGACATGTAGCGTGTTATCTGAGGTATTCAACTATGTAGAATATTAAAATAATTATTTTTCCCTTTTTTTTTTTTTGTTTGTTTGTTTTAATTTTGACAGGAGCAAGCATTAATCAGATTAGAGAAAGGATAACACATTATTCTAAAAGAAGCAGACATAGAACAAATTCTATCATCTATCTCTTTTCTAAGGAGCTTTTGGAACAAGGGGGCAGGCAAATTGCACCAAACAACTTATAGTCTTCAGAAGACAGTAACAACGAAGTATAGCTTCTCCTATACTTCTTGCTGTATAGCTTCTTTCTACAGGCTTTTGAAGTCTTAGATGTTGTCTGTAGAGGGATGCTGCAGGTTCTACACAGGGACTTGGAAGTTGGAACGAACACTGTGGCATAAATGTTCATTGCATTGCCACACGAGGAGGCATTTGTATGCTATAGGTTCAATTTTCRCTCTGGACTTTGGTGCTGGTGCTCTTTTCCACTCAGTGGGATCAGGAGTATCCTAAAGGCATCAATTTCCATGTATTCCAGTGTCTGACTCCCAATATYTCTGTAGAAACATCTGCAAAATGGTTAAGGATGTAATTTTATACTGTTAATGCTCTAAGGTGTGTATAATTCTCTAGGTGGAAAAGAATGTTGTTTGTGCTGGACTATATCACACTAATTTTAGACAGAGGTTACCTTTTTTACATTTAGCAAAATTTTATTATTTCATGTGAGAAGTACACTAGAAAACAGATGATTTTCCTAAGTTAAAAAAATTGTCTTGCTGTTTTTATATCCTTCCAACAGTCTACCACTTTTCCATATTGTGAGGCTATGGAAAATGTAATTAAAACTAAGTGGAAACATTTGAAATTATTACAGATTCTCTATTAGCAATCCCAGTGCTACTCATCAGGAGGACAGACTAGATTAAAGGTTTTAATGAGACAGCAAATGGGAGATTATTTCCCCTCACTTTTAATATTTCTGAACTCTGCTGGAAGATGTAGGTAAGAAGTGATATTATTCAGAAGAATAAGTAATATTAGAGTAAGGTCTGGTAAGACTAGGCTTAAATTGCTCTGCAAACGAGAGGATCAGGTCCTACTCTTAAAGTAAATAAAGGAGATTTTAGTATTTTATTTAGTAAATAAATCTYTTTTAAAGGAGTAAGTAAATAAGAGTAAATAAAGGAGACCAAAAGTTAACCATGCTGAGAACAAGTGAATGTACTAAAAGCCATATCAGAAAATGAAGACTGAAGGATTTTGACAGGTTCTCTCATTTCATAGCAGAAGAAATCCCCAAAGGTAAATTGTCAGAGAATACTGCTGATCGTTAATAACATAAGGACCAAGGAAACAGCAGGAGATAGAAGGATTGTGAAATCCTCGTGTTACGTAATCTGACTTGTGATGGACTGTCTCCTCAGCAGAATAAGCCTCTGTCAGTACAGAAAGAAGTTTGTTGAATGCTCTTTTCTTTTGATCAGAGAGCTTGCTGGAGAGCATAGGTTCGACAACTTTTTATGAGCATCAGAAATGTGTGCTTTCTGGAGGTTGTCATCTTCTCCAGGACTGAACTTCCTAAATTCTGAAATTAGCTGATTCAGCAGTGACAGAATAGGTTTTCCCTATTTGCACCAGGAATTGCTGCTAGAATGCAGGTCCATCCAGAGAAATAAGCTTAAGTTTAATTTCTCATAGACCATACCTGCTGTACAGGAACAGATAGAGTTCTCATTAAGTTCCTTTGGAGGTATGTCTTATTACAGGATTTGAGGAAAAATCTCTCTGGGAAAACTCTTTAAAATTTTATTATTTTAAAATATAATTTTGTACAACCAGGTAAAAAAGATGAAAAAATACCATTTATCAGATTTGCTGATAGGAAGAGCACCTGCTGAAATCTCTATAGCTTKCCATAAAAGCGATATATATGCTCATTCCAAATGCTTCAAGGAAACAGTCGCTGTTATTCTGTTTTAATTCCATCAACAGGAGTCCAGAAGGAGCTGCGCAGAGCATGGCTATGTACCCGATGTGCACAGACTCCAGAAAGAGCAAGTGATGATTGCAAAGACACTTCAGATGAGAAGGTAAAGATTCCAGCACAGCTTCTGTATGTTCCCACTGTAGGCATACTGTGATCCTGGGTTTTATGAGACAGCCTAGCTCTGATTTTTACACTGTGAGCTTGGGAAGAGCCTGGGCTCTATTTTGGTGTGGTTTATTGGACCTCTGCCTTAGCTGTTATAAGGTTTGAAGGGAAAGGGGTGTGGGGTTACTGGAGYGTTGACACCTGCCACCAGCACGTTTGAGGGTGGACGGAGGTTTTTCAGGCACTGTGTTGTGATGGTCCATAGCCCCCTAGCAAGCATAGGCCTTCTGGCATTTTATGGAAGCACAGTACAGCTAGTCCTACGTTCAAATTGTGAACAGCATCTGTGAAAGCTTAAACCACCTATTTAGTTTGTGCTTTTTTTTCTACAGAAAGCACAAGGCCCACGACATAAGTGTTTTGCAGCCAAATTTTAGTCCTTAGCCAAAGGATGGGGAAGTGACAAGGACTACAGAGAAGAGGATTTCATTTTTTGTTAATAGCAAGCAACATTTTCTGCATATTCCACTTGTGAAAATAGCACAAAGATTCTTTGTGAAATTTTCACAGTGAAGGATCCTGTTAACTGTTCACATGGACCACTTTAGAAGTCAAAATTTAATAGAATTATAAACAGTTGAAAATGGGCTTTCCTGGTAATAATAAGACCTATTGGGTGGTCTCAATGCAGAGGTTGTTCTAGTCCTGACTGTTGCACTGACTTGCACAGGTTTGCATGCACGAGTGCCTCAAATAAGTTATAATTTACCCAAATTTACCTAAAACAAGTTACAATTTCATGTTTTATTGTAAAAAAAGCAGGTAGTCTCTTATTTTAATGCTACTTCCTGCAGACTGCAAGATAATGGTCCCCAGCAGATATAGTAATGAAAAAATCATTTAAAATAACTAGACAATTAATAGTGACTGTGACTGAGTATTACATTGTGTATAGACAACACAGTGTAGCAGTGTACAGATATCCTTGTCAACTGACCAGCCACTCATGACTGGAAGATGAATGTTATAAGAAAATAGAGCGTGTCTGTCAGTATGTCTGCTGCATTTGTATTAGCTTCCTAACATTAGTACGGGTAAATATGAGAAGGAATTACACAAGCAATCACCTCATATGATTTTGAAGGACCTAGCTAGTAGCAGTGCAATGACCATAAAACATGTTACTTGCTCACAAAGTAACTGCTTACTTGGCTGCAAAATAAATAAGTAAAGAAATAAAAATCCGTGAAGTTCCACAAAAAAAAAAAGCACACCCCTAACTAGAGCTCTTGTTAAAATTCTTCAAATGAGTCTATTAAACAACACTTACCACAGAACTTTATGAAAGAAAATAAATGACATAATCTCTCTGTGATGATTACTGCTATTCTTCAGAACAATTACTTGAGGCAGGAAATCTTTAGATAAAAACCTCTAATGATGCTAAGTCTCCTATCTAACCTCCTTCCCGAAAACATTACAGTTAATGATGACAAATTCTTTCCTTTTGTATCATAATAAAATTCAGTCTTTGTGGTTCAATAAGAACAATGGAATGTTTGCTCTCCTTCCTTCTAACTTTAAATTTAAACTGGTAATTAGCTTATGAGAAATTTATAAAGGTGGAAAAATATTTTTCTTCCTTTGTTTCTGTTGTTTTTATTTGTGTTGAACTTGCAGTAACTAACAGTTCAATTTGAAAAATGCCAGTGAGTTTGTAAGTTCTAGGATACAAAGACAGAAATCAACATATGCTTTTCTCTATCTCAGACTATAGAGGAAAAAGAAAAAAGRTAAAGCTCACAAAATGCAGCCAGAAAGAAAAGGCCAGATTAGAAGGAAAGAAGGAAAACATCAGCTACATACAGCTATGGACTGCACTGAACTGAAGAAAAAAGCTAGTAAAGATCCATAGGAGGTAAAACTTTAATAAGTAAGAGAAGCTATTCTTGGATAGCTTGCATAGAACTATAAACCTTGCCTGTAACTACAGTTGCCGTGGGCTCTGCAGAGGGGCTGCCGAGAGATATAGCAGCAGGGAGCAAGTAAGGAATCAGAATGGTTGAGATTGGGAAGAGCCTTCAAGATCATCTAGTTGAACCTGCCCTGCCCAAGCAGGATCAAACATAAATAAAAAAAATAAACCCACCCTCAGGAGAGTTAAATGATTTTGGATAGTTAAACCAAATCCATCACTGCTGTCACCATCATCAGAGTCTTGTCAGAGCTACCCTCATTGATTTCAGTAGGCTTTGGACTAGGTCTGGAATCAATACGAAGAATTAAAAGAGCTGATTAAAAACTGTGGCAGCTCAAATGGCTTGGCTAGTCAAAAGCTGTCCTGGTGCCTGAATGACGTGCCCTGCTCAGCAGTTGGCTGCAGCACTGCTGGACTGTTTGCCTGCAGATGATGTGTCTGTGGGTGACAATGACAAAGATAAATCCTTGCAGGTTACACCATTCCATCTAGAGGTTTGACAGGGCTGCTCCCCGCCAGCGACAGCTAACGCTGCACAGCCACAAATGCCCGCTCTGGACTCAAGTGCTATGGGAGCGTATCTGTTGCAGAAGGCAAAAAGAGAGCAGACCTGCAGCTTAGCAGAAAGGCTAGTGCTGCAGTATGCAGTTTTCCTTTTGCTAAGGCTGCAAAAGCAATGACCATTGAGGCCAAACCCACACAAATATTGTCAATTTAGTGGAAGCCTAAAATTTAAAGAATTTAAGTAGTATTTTTAAAATCTGGTAAGAGAAGAGCTGTTTCTACTGCAGGTAATACTGAAAATGGTTGCGATAAGTTTGATTTTCAGTTTCTCTCTGTCTCTTGTAATTCTATAAAAATGCTTCAAAGCAAAAATTTAATATTTTTCTAGGATTCTCTGAAACTTCGTGTCACATCTTATCCTCTGAGCATTTCTATGGGAAAATTGCTTTAGAAATATGCTAAAGAATTGGAGATTAGAAAATATACCTGCAGACTCCTGACCCATTTTCTACTTTTTTTTTCTTTTTTTTTTTTTTGGACTCATGACAAATCTGATATGTTCTGGCATTGTCTGAAAATCCTAGATTTGTTGATCTCAGAAAGTATTAGTAAAAGGTTGCTCTTTAGCTACTCTTGGAGATATTGGATAAAATATATTAATGTTTATCACATTAATACTTTAGGATTAAAGATGGCTATAGAATTGTGCTTAAGACTGCTAATACAGATAGGCAGATCTTGCAGAGGACTTAAGATTATGATTCTCTATCAACACAGACCRTACATCTTCCCCCCAGTCTTTTCATACAGGCATAATCCTTTGTCCTTTGAAATTAAAAAATGTATTTCCTTTGTTTCAGTGACTTTGAATCCAGACGGATAACTTTTAGCAACCAAAACCTAGCAGCACCAAGTGAAACTCAAGGGAGTTTTGTGTAGAGATGGAGGTAACAACCTTCAGATGACTCTAACCATGCTAGAGTTAATAACAAAATAGGAAACAAAATGCTGTGTTGTAAAAAGCACAAAGAACGAGGAAAGAATATTATGATTTACTTTTTTGCACTGCTATGTAGGCATCTTCATGAGGATTCACAAATGTTTCTGCAGAACACTTAAGAAAGAGGAAGAAAATAAAAACATAGGTGAAAGAAAACAACTCTCATTTCTTCYCACTTTACAGACTAGGCAGATCAATGTTGTACTGAGTTTATAAAACACTCTGAATGCTGCTTTGAGAAAACGCATAAACATTTCCTGAAAATGCACTTAGAGGTAGCTGATTTCCCAAGTGTTGCCAAGTCTTTCCATGCTTAAAGAAAGCTTTCTTTGCATCACAGTGAAAAGGGAAAGGAATAAGTCTATAGACAACTTCTTTCTTGTGCATGCAAAGACCCCTGGGGACTAGACTAACCACAGGCTAAAAGGGAAATTTTTTAGCTCCTTTGCCAGAAGATCGACAGTACTTCACTCTTAGCACAGAGCTGGCCTCCGTGCTTTGCTCCTGCTCTGCTTTGCTCAGATACCTGGAAATGTTTGAACTGTTGGACAGAGCTCAGTTAAAGCAGATAAACTGTGCTCTTTTGACCTCTCAAATACATTCAGTTAGTTTTCAATATTGCTTTGTTTTATGTCCTTTCAGTGCTAGGAAACTAGCCTGTGTTCATTGAGATTCCCCTTCACCCTGAGCTGAAAGCTGCTGTCACAATAGAAGTAAAACTGTTTGCACCAGTGTCACAGGAAGCATACAGCACTTGAAATAAAAGCTTTTAAATGGCACAGAACTGGTTATCAGTTTTGTCTCTTGAAACCAGCCATTCAAATAACTTTCAGCCCTTGTTCAAGGATACTTGCTGGTGATAAATGTTTTCAAGGATAGCTTAGGACCTTCAGGTAGCCAGAGAGGACATGGTGTGCAAACAGAAAATGTTGAGCTATCACTTTCCAGCTACACGTGAGAAAGAGAAAATGAAGAAAGTTTTCTTTTTCTTTTTTTTTTTTTTTTTTAAGGCACAAACCAACTCAGTCTTGCATGAGGGCAAACAGCACAATAGCATAGTCAGGATGCAAGCAGGGATGCTATATACTTTATCAAATGAAAATTTTATAAATTGCATGTTTATATATCCCTGAATATCTTGTAAAAATAAATTGTTAAGTATGAGTTTAAATTCTCAAAATTAAGTGTCTGTAAGGCCTAGAGCTGGATAGTAGCAGCGACTCTGATTATTGGCATGTTCCTCCTATCCATTTTTCATCATATTATTATCAATAAATAATAATGTATTTATTTGTATGTGTACTGCATAGGCAAAGTGGRGTCTCCTGTGATCACATTGTGAAATGGCTAAAGTGTTTCATTTGGATCTCTAGCACAATATTGTGGGTACTCATCATGCTTCCACTGATGTCACGGGCAAGACATTTGGTGGCTTCACTGCGAGGAGGGTCAGGCTTTGAGCCTGCTGCTCTGCTGTCTTTACTGTCCTGTCATGATGATGCCTGAAGGTAGGAGCTCCAGAACTCTCCATACCTCAGAGAGCTCCGTGCCTGTTCCTGACTCCTCACCGATCAATTCTTCCAGCRCAGCAGTCTTGAAGGTGTTCTTTTTCTAGTGCTGCTTGTTGCTTCTGTAACATTTTTAAAGTCACCTTGCTCTTTCTTAAATGTTCTGAGGCTTGAAGCTCTGCCGCCTTGGATGAAGTGTTTGTTTTCCAAGAGGCAGACAGGCACGCCTGCTAAGCTCTCTCATAAATTGCAGGATTTTCCAGTTATAATGCTATAACCTTGTGCAGCTGTCTATAATGAATTTAAGACACTGTTCTTACAGCTTCACCAGCTTCATCCCCTATATTTTTCCCTTCTATTCTGAAAGATTCTCAGAAGATGTGGAAAGTGCCTATACTGCAATCTCTTCACCCATTGCTGACAGCAGGCACTGCCATAGCTGGGCATGGCCACCTGCATGGCGTCATAATAGCGCACAGGTAGCTGACCAGAAAAGACTAGAAAGAGATGTCAGCATGGAGGTATGATGTGTCAAAGGCAAACCCAAAGCCCTCAGTAACAAGAATTTCAGGCCCTGAACATCGTAAGTTGCATTGCATACTGATTTGTTACACAGTTATGAGTCTCCTGTCTTCTGTCTCCTGTGTTAAGCAATTCTCCAGGAGCACAGCTTAGAGACCTTTCAACCTGGCTGTGCATGCTCTGAGCACTACCTTTACACAGACCCCTTTCTTCTCTTGCCTCTACACAGTCATCTTTCTTTTCCTTCCAATGTATGTGTTATTTTTCCTGTTTCTCTCTTCTTTCACTTATAAATCGTTTCCCCTAAAACTGCACTTAAGCTCGATTATTCCCTCCTTTGCAMAGTTACATCATCTCTTAAAAACTGTGCTGCATTTGTACATGGGAAACTCACTGTTGGATCTCCCCACTCTTTTCACTCTTTTTTTTTTTTCCTTTGTAACAGAAAGTGAACAAGTAATGAAAGGAATAAACCTCCAMAAAGTCTCAGTACCCTGCACAGTGGTTGTTAAGACCACAAATGAAATCTAGCTTCTCTTACAAAAACACCGGAGGAGATAAAAAAGTAAAAATGTAGGTGGATATTTGCTATTACAGAAAGCGTTTGTATAGACTCAATATTATACATGGGGTGGTAACTACTGTATGTTTTTATACATCCAAACTTCGAGTCTGTGGGAATTTCCAAAGTGCAGAGTGCAAAATCAAAGCTAGAATTATTTGTAAACATGGGATAGATATATAACAGGCAACTGCAGATTTAGGAATTCAGGAAGGAAATAATTATAAAGAAAATTAAAGTTAAAAATAATCATGAACCACAAAAAAAGACTGTTCTTTTTTCTCTTTCTTTGGCAACAGTTTTACACCCACTTGCTTGTGCCAGCTCATTCTTCTAGGTAGCTAGCAGAGCCATTAGGAGGGTCTCCAGTTTAAAAAACAAACTTTACTTGGTAAATACTTTTTATTATATGGTTGAAATATGCTTTGAATTACTTAGACAAAAAGTTTTTTGACTGTTTTTTGCCTTAGGCAAGTAATATACTTACAGGCAATTAAATAGGCAATTTGCCTATACTTACACAAAAAAAATTCTAATAGTATGCTTCAGTATAATACACTTCTTTTGAGAGCTGAAATAACTAAAAATAAGAGAAATTTAAATGCAAAATCTTAAGCTGGCCTACATTTTGAGAAAGGTTTTTACCAGTAGAACACTACGAAACATAATCAGCACAACCAGATTCCACTGCCCACTGTACTCTGGGCAACTTTTTTCTTTTACATGGTGAATGTCAAATTCCTCAAATAAATGAGGAACTATCCCTTTCTCCAGTCTTTGCAATGTTATTAATTCTGACTTCTCTATCTTTGAAAAGGCACAAAAATTATGTCCTTACACTATTATTTCTCAGGTGTCCTCAGTATCTTCAGCCAGAGCTAAGCAGGCAAGACAGACAGGCACCTTTCTCCTGGAAGGGAGCCCTGGAATCCTTGGCGGAGTTTTATGAACTGTGCTCTTTCTCCTGAAGTGTTCTGGTTTTGGAGTATCACCATGATCTTTAGTGGGTATGATCAGCAATCTTTATTATAGAACAGATATTAAATGTAATCAAACCTTGCCTGTGGTGGGTCTTCTAGCTTGCAGATGTTTATAGACCTCATCATCTTTTGTATACAAAGAACAGTAATTATAAAAGTGACAGTGCAGAGCTATACTGAGTGACTGTCACACACAGCAAAATCACTTATAAATCATTAATAAAACTAGTCAGAGAAATGAAATGGTGACAGCAGTGTCAGAAGGGAGGAATGCTGTTTAAGGTCACAGAGTCACAGAATGGTTGAAGTTGGAAGGGACCTGGAGAGATCATCTAGTCCAAGCCCTCTACTCCAGCAGGGACCCTTAGAACACATGGCGCAGGGTGGTGTCCAARTGGGTTTGGAAGATCTCCAGAGAAGGAGACTTCACAACGTCTCTTGGTAGCCTGTTCCAGGGCTCTGTGTCACCCTCACAGTGAAGAAGTTTTTCCTCACATGGAGATGAAACTTCCTGTGTTTTAGCTTTTACCTGTTTACCCCTTGTCCTTTCACTGGCCAACACTGAGAAGAGTATAGCCTCATCCTCCTTACATTCTCCCCTCAGGTACTTACACATTTTGATCAGTTCTCCTCTCCGTTTTCTTGTCTCCAGGCTAAACAGGCCCAGCTTGCTTMGTCTTTCCTCATACAATAGATGCTGCAGTCCCTTAATCATCTTTGTTGCTCKATGCTGGACCCTCTCCAGAAGTTCCACATGCCCAGTACACTGGGGAGCCCAGAACTCCCAGAACACCCTTGTGAGATTCCAGGTCTACACCAAAAGCAAGGCATATTTTTTTTTTAATGGATTCAGTGAAGAAACTGTAGGAAATCAACACAGGCTAAGGAACTTCCTTAATAACCACAATTTCCATAACAGTGAGGAGGCTTTGCCTCATGCAGGAAAAGGAATTGTAACACAGTTAGATTTAACACATGCCTGTCTAGTGAATGATGTGGGGAAAGGTGTGCAAATGGATTCCTAAAATATTAAGTGAAGACATTTAAGAAAAAACATGAACAGATGCAACATAAGGATTCAAGTGTATTTTAATAATTACAAAAATACAGTGATTCACCATGGGAGTTCCTGGACATTTGTATGTTTTCCCTGTCTTGTTTTAGATATTAAATATAACAACTTTTCACAGAAAGAGGATTTTTTAATATTGTCTGAAAAAAGTTCTGATAGAAGAACAAGCTGTAGGTAAAGGCTATTTAATTCCACAAGCCAAATCCTGGACTTGCTGAAATCAGTGTTCATATTAAATGTTTTGATCTTATTTAAAGCTATTTTGTCTTATTATAAGCGTGTTGCCTCAGAGAATAATCTGAATGGCTAAGGTCTGAATGAGGCCCATGAGATCTTTTCCATGAATCTTGCTGAACAGCACTGGTTACAAAACAAAGATTTTATTGRCAGTACTAGTTTACAGAACAATCAGAACCATATGGAAATGGAAAGTTTGTAAAAATGACTATTTTTTGTTGAAGAATGGGGAAAGGTAACTAAAAGGAACTAAAATAGATGCAAGAATTCATGAACAGTTTGATCCTTCTGTATTTCCCTATATTCATGTGAGATTTAGGTGTATAGATTCAGTCCCTAATTAGGTACTCTCAGAGGAAGGACACTAAGATTTCTTCAATTTCAGAGATTTAACCTGCTTCTAGAATCAGTTTGTGGGTACAAAATGAGACCAACCACCTGAGATGAATGATGGACAACCTTCAGTGAAGCTACTCGGTTTCTTGGATAAAACTGTCCTAGAAGGAAAAAAACACTGTGAGTACAGAAAGGTCAGGTATGGAGTAAATTAATTCTGTAATTGGTAACAAGTGCCTTGCAGCTCTTGCAAATTAGGTACTCAATACAAATTATTAATACTTGTTTGTTTTCTTACACAAGTATCTGTGATGTAGTCCTCAGATGAAAAAAACCAAAGAATTTAAGTTTTCACCATTATGCTAAAGTATATGGGTGTTTTTGACCCAGTGGCTGCTGGCTTTTGGCTTGTGTTATAGCGAGTTTTTGTACTACCTCAAATATTTTGGACAAGGAGTTTGATATATATTTATATTTATTTACTCTATTTATTTATACTTAAGCTCAGTGTTTGTTTTTAATGTTATCTTGAATGAATGTGTTTAGTAAATGCTGATATTATTTAAAGAAAGCATAAGCCAAACATTATGTCTGTTTATTCACTTGCACTCCATCAGCTTCAAAGCAACTACTGATGCACAACTGATGACAGAATCTAATATCATGAAATACAGATCAGTTACTACTTGATTTTTTTCCCCATTGATTTGTGACAAGATAGAAATATTTTAAATTCAGATTTGGTTCTAGCATCACTCTTTGTCCAAATCAATCTGAGTTGAACCTACCAGAAGACATCTGTACTTCGTCAGTCTTCAGCAGAGATACTGGACACAGTATCAGGAGAACAATTTCCCAGCTATATTATCAGAGAACTATATTATCAGAGAGCTCCATGCACAAGGATTGTCTGATAGAGACTTTTAAATGTGATAAAGACCATGAAGGCTCTTTATGGTACCACGATTAAATGAATTGTCTCATGAAGTAACGTAAGTAGTCAGCTTCAAATTCCATGACTGCAGACTTCTGCTTCCCCTGGGTTTTGGGGGGTTCTGTGGGACCCTGACTGCTTTTTGCAGTGAAGAGGAGGAGGATGATGCCTGCTGCCAGCAGTGAGGGAGGCGAGGGCACAGGACAGCAGCAGGAGGGCCTGGAGAGGGAAGCGGAGAATCCAGGCTCTGCAGCTGTTTCTTGGGCTTGTTTGTTGTTAGCTTGGAGAGAGGAGTCAAGACCACTGACCRGTGACATTGTCAGGATGATGGAAATGGGATCCTTGCTACAGTCGCACATGGCAATTTAACAACATATTGCTTGCTTGCTTGCAAGAAAGTAATTGTTGGTAATATGTCATGAACATCAGATGCTGCACAGAGGCTGTTTTCAGGACATTTTCTGCCCTGTAACCGAGGGTGTCTTAGAGGGGTTATGCACATCCATCYCTAGGTTTAGAAAGTGGAATGGGGGCTGCTTAGTTCTCCTGGAAAGTGTCAATCTCCAGCTGTCTTAAAAACAGTAAATAGTATAAATACAAGAAATGAATACAGATATTCCAGGTCACATCTTTGCTTCTGTAAAATAGTCTCACGTACCCAGAGGCTTCTGGCTTAGTATAAATAAATACTGGCAAACTCAAAATTAGCTTCACTTAGACCCTTGGGTATTATCAACAAAAATAAAACAGCAGAATTAAAAGACTGGCGAGCTTCTAGAATAATAGTTGGAGAAGTGTCTCCTACCACAAAACAGAAGAAGTATAAATAATTTAAAGGTAGTGCTTTCGCTCAAATACTCTCATTCCTTCCAAAAAAGAAACAACCCCCCCACCCCGAACTTGGAGTATTAGGCATATTAGGCATAAAAATAAATGGAGTATCACCCAATTCTGAGGCAAATGGGAGTCACCTGACAAAATGTAGGGGACATGGTTATAATTTTAACTTCWAAGTTAAATGGTGAGACCTGTGTGTAATCTCTGTTCAATTCCCATGTTAATATCTAAAGATGCAACATCACGTGCTGCAAACAACAGAGCGTGAATGATTCTCTCTTTCCTAGACCATGAGAAAAATCTGGGCAAGCTTGAAAAGTTATACCCCAGGGACAGCATTCGAACTAGGGCCGCTCGTGCTGTGTTTGCGTGTGTAAAGCCATGAGAAGCTGCCTGCTTCCCCTGACAGTGCGAATGCGCCGCTGCTCCATGAGAGAGAAGACATGATCAAAAGAAACCCCTGCCTTAGGACCCCTCCACGCTGAAGGCATGTGAATCTAGATGTGAGAATTGTTTTTCTGCCCTACGTTTAAGGCTAGATGTGTAAGGAGAGATTTTTTTGGGTTTTCAGATCTGAATTACTAGATTTTAAAAAACAATGGCTTTTAACCCCTTTCACTTATTATGTTTTGCATACGTTCATAACATAATATAATGAATTTTTCATTGTTTGTTTACCTAATAAACARAAAAGGCAGAAAAAAATCTTTTGTGTGGCATCAAAATATAGAAGGAAGAGTGGAAAGAAAAAATTGAGCATCTTTATTTACTGGGAAGAAACGAAGGGAAAATTCCTGTAAGCTGAGGGAGAATGCAAAGCAAGCAGGAGGAAAATATCAGGAGCTAATCTGCGACACTCCCCCAGAAGGTCATGAGAGGTAATGGAAGGAATGAAACTGGTGATGGAAATCAGCAACCAAGACAAACATCCCAAAAATGCAATCTTCAGAAAAGCAGCGGGCAGGCAGGCCGGGGAATTCTATCTGTGCGAATCCATAGACTCACTGCTAAAYCCTACCCTCGGCAGCGAGCACAGCAACCAGTTCTGCTCTCCTTCACACCCAGACAACACCACTGGCTCCAGGGATTCGCACACACACAGTAGGAAAGTGGGCTRTGACTCCAAACGTCCACCTGAAGAATCCAAGCAAAAGCCGTGTACACGATGCTTTACGTGGCTGCAGTTACCCTGATCTAGTTGTGCAGATGCTAAAAGTCCCATGCTTYGGTAAGATTTTATAAAGACACAACTGGTTTAGGCAGAGCCAGATGCTGCTGCTGACCAACTAAATTAGAATAAGCCCTTGGATGTAAAAAAGGACAGATCTGAGAACTGATCTCCAAGATGTATCAAATCTAAATGGGAAGTAAGACTGTTGTTACTAATTGCTAAAATWAAACTTTTTTAGAAAATACTTTTTACTATTTATTGACAGATTATCAAAGGGGACCAAAAGCATTTCAAATAGAAATGCAATTAGTCAAGGCAAAATGAAGCCTRCTGTTAGAGCGACTGCATGCTATAAATACATGTGTACTCATTTTTGATGCAAACCCAGTGGTATGTTGTATTTAAACTGGCCTTTTTGTATAAACACCCCGTGGGATAAATTTTGTTCTTTTTATCTATTTTGCAGGGAGACTCAAAGACTCCGCACTTCCTCCCCATCAGTGAAACTGTATRAAGACCCCAACATTCTCTTTCTGACATGTTCTGGTTGCTCTGGGACATTCTGCCCTGTAATTGAAAAAGTTTAAAAAAATTTTAGATTGTCCTTTACAAACATAAAAATATTTTCTTGAGAAGAGAACGCAAGCTTCTTTTACAGAGAAAGTAAATAGTAAAGACCTTTGTGGAACACATAGGGTCGGAATAGTGGGGAGGTAAATATTTTTTCCTACTGCTAACTCCGTATGTCGTTTTTCCAGCCAGGGACGCATCAGCACAAATGCTTTTCTTTCTGCTTACCACACCATACAAAGGTTCACCTTCCCCAAGGCGCTGTGCTCATCCTCAGCTCAGCTGGACGATGCTCACGGTGCCGCCGGGCGCCACGCGGCTAAGGCGGCCAGGAAGGGCCTGCTGGGCCCTCCAGCGCCCGCTCCCCRCGCAGAGCGGCCCCCAGCACCCCTGTGCTGGCAGCAGCAGGGATCCAGGGGGAAAGCGGCCCATAATTACGGAAAACAGGGCTATTTAAACAATATTTTTCTTGCTGTGTTAGCATGACAAGAATGTAATGAAAAACAGCAAGGATAAACCTCGTTAGGTAACTGTTGCTTAACTCGGTCCTCCATTCCCCGACATCCTGTTCGAGGCTATTTCATAATGGGAGCGCGTGGTGCTGAAGACCAKCAGCTGCCCAGCCCACGGGTGCTTTGGAAGCATTAGAGCCACAGGRTGGATCCAGCAACACCAGATCCACTGGGACAAAGTCCCGGGCAACACGGACAACACTCAGCACCAAGGTGTGGGGCCCACACTGCCAAACGCAGCTTCAGGGCTGGGCCCTGCCCAGTGGCCATGCAGTGCTGCTCGCGGCCCTTCTCATTGCAAAGCTGGTGCCCATGGCCCCATGACCTCACTCGAGCCTCCTCTCRCCACCTCTCCCAGCTCTTTTGCAGCCTCTCTCCTCCTTTCACTCTGTCCACAGTCTCTCTGTTCTTTCAGTGCCCCGTCACACACAATAACTGCTCTGCAAAGCCAAAGCAAAAGCAAAACAAACTCCACCTCATCCCTCCACCCCAGAGCACCTGCTCGGGGCACCCCAAAAAAAAAACTCCCAACCGCGCATGCGCGGAGCCGCCCACCGACCCCGCTCAACCCTGCCGCGAAGGGGCCGGCGAAGGATGCTGCCCCACGGGCCGCCACTTCCTACTGGCCGCGGCCCGCAGCTTCTTCCCGCCCCCCGGCGATACCATTGGTGCCGCGGGCCGGCGGCGCCTCSCGATTGGCTGCGGGTGGCGGGGCGGTACGGCGCTTGCCGTGAGGTGCGGGAGGGCCCGCACCGCTGCTGCCGCTGCTGCTTCCGGGTCTGCAGCAGCGCCGCCGTGGAGGGCGATGGCGTAAGTGCCGCGGGGCGCGCGCGGCTGCCGTTGGACGTTGGCAGCGGCCGTTGGCGGGGGCGCGGGGGGGGGCAGTGCTTCCCGGGTCGCAGCAGCCCCGTGCGGAGGGCAGCGGAGCAGGCCGCACAGCCGGTGCCCTCCGCGCTAGGGGCTGGGCTGTCTGTCCGGGCCGTCCGTCCGTCCGGGCCGGGCGCAGCTCCTGGAACTCCCCCTCAGCGCCTGCCGGTGGAAGCGGCGGGCAAGGAGCGAGCTGAGGCACTTTAGCTCTGAGCAGCTTTCTAGCGCGAGCTGCGACTCCGATGTGTTCGTGTTTTAGTGTAGCTGTCGTGCGAGCGTGTTGCTGGTAGGGCCCTGTGCTCTGGACTGTGCTTTGCTGCCGCTGTCCGCAGAGCGGGTTAGCTAGATGTGAGTCTGCTGTGCTCTGYTCAGCTGTGTCCATGTGAGCTGGTAGCAAGACTGCATTAGTGTAATTAAAACAGTTCATCCACTGGGCTTAGTTTACCGCTGTTGATATTTCAGGCACTAGCAAAGGTAGAAATACAGGTGGTTTTAAAAAAATTAATATATTAATTGTTAATAAAGCTAATAAATAGTAAGTTATTACAAAAAACAATTTCAGTGGTAAGGTAGTGAACACACAACTGCACATTCTGCAGAATTTTTTTTTTTTTTTTTTTTTTTTTTTATATTCCCTATCTTATAAACCACTTTTTTTTTTTCTTTTCCTTCCTCTTCCCCTTACTTGTTCACTGAGTGACTGAGGAATCATCTATCCTGAGATGTACTGCGATTGGTTTGATGTTTTTCAGACCAGGATGGAGTGTTTTGGGGAATATGCACAGACTAGCATGTTCTAGTTCTGTAAAACGTGCCTAATAAGGTTCTAGGTGATGACAGTTACTCTACAGCTCCAGAGAAGAAAATTACCATTTGTGACACCCATTTTTTTCTCTAATGCTGTTTAATTAGGCAAAAGTCTGTTTTTTGTTTTTAGATATGCACCCATACATGTGAGGTAAATTCACTTATTTAGTTTAAGGATTTTTTTTATTCCATAGTTTAATTGAGTATTTTGGCTGTGTTTGTAACTCTGGTTTCTTGTAATTGTGGTAGAAACTTGGAGTAGAGTGGCCTCGAAGTGAAAAGTATCTTGTAATATCAGAGAGGAAGTAAATATGCTCATTATTTTGGCTTGTTAAGCAGTTGCTTTATTTGAAAATTTGAGGCGTAAGAAGTAAATTTATCTTTTTAATGTAATTCCTCCACAAATTTTAATAAAAATAAGAGAAGTGGCCTGTGTGACTTCGCTACTTTCTTTGGGACCTTATATGAGTGGTTTTTTTTCAATATTATGAGGTGCTATTTTTTTCCCCATCTCTGGATACAAATTTTATTCCATTGTTTCTACAAGGTGTCCGGGAAGAAAAGCGTGACAAAAGATGGCATAAATAGATTTTTTCTTCCCTGCTCTTTTTGTTCAGCCTCAAGATGTGTGTTGCTTAATGTCCTTAAGCACTTAATAAAATACCTTAGATATGTAATAGAGCTTTTACATTCATATGTTATTTCACTTCTTTCAGCTAGCTCTGCTAAGCAACTGAATTCCAGTGATGGCAATGTTGGAGAGGCCCCTCCTTTGTGGGCCTTATGCTGCTTTGTGGCCAGATGCTTCAAAGAATTGACAAGCTGCTCATCTTCCTTTCTTTTCTTTTCAGAATAAATACACTGTTTTTCCACCTACTTTCCTCAGCAATGTCAGTGTAACATGAAATCTGTGTGTGAACGGTTTATTTTGTTTGTCTTAGAGAAGCTGTTGACTGGACTTCCCCCCACCACTCTGAGTCTGATGTATCTGTGCTCTATGCAAATTTTTACTGACTTTGTTCAAGCAGCGAATCCTTTTCTCAGGTTTACGTGTTTATGCCTCAGACTGAAGTTAGTTTGTTGTGATTGAAGTAAGTTCAAAATTATTTTAAGCAACTAATTTTAGCCTAACTTTTAGGAAAAATTTATCTGCTGTGCAAACTAGATTGCGTTTGGCATGAAGGAAGTGGGCTGGAGATGAGGTGTGTCCCCCCAGGACAACTTCTGTCACTGACCTCTCAGTATTAAGAGTCAGTGATGGATACATGACTCAAGTAATGAAAACTTCAGATTTTTTTTTTGAATTTAGGTAAGTGTATTTCTCCTGTAAATAATGTCTGCGAGCAGCTGAAACAAATCTGTGGTAATATTGAACGGTCATGTCTTCAAGCAGGTCGAGTGACAGCTTTGTATAGACGAAGTGCACTAGGCAAATTCCTGAAGAGCAAACCTTTATTATTTAAGTTTTGGGTATCCAAGATGAGTTTATCTTTCCATGTTTGAGTTATGATTTATAGAAAGATGATTGCATATCCCTGTAAAGGAACATTATGAAAATAAATACAAGTGGAAAATGCTATAATTTTATCACTTCATTGCCAGTAAGTCATCTTCTGTTCCTTTCTTCCCCTCCCCCCCCACCTTGAAGAAATTAATAAGTTTTGTATTAATGTGGTTTGCAGGAATGAGAGTTACAAGTGCTGTATAAAGGCCTCTTTGAGGCCTTAGCAACAAAAAATAGGATTTTGGATTTGGATTCTGGCTGTTTTACTGGGCTCATTATGAAACAGTAGAGAACTTGAGAAAGTAAATAAGTGCACAGAGGTATATAGGAAGTTCTGAATTTCCTCTTTGTCATGTGCTGTTTTATATTGGTGCTGATGATAAGAGAGTTCTCCACCCAAATTTAAGCCTCTTTCCAAAGTAGTCCCATAAGACATGCCAAGTATCCTGTTGTTAGCATTTAAATTTCAGGTGTATCAAACTGTTGGTCGAAGACTGGTTTCTAGAAAGTGCGATGGTTAATGTTTTAACAGGTTCAGAAGTATTTGACCATAGTAATAAGTGTGAGAGGGAGGATGTGTGCAGAAACCTTAGCAGTAGGCCCAATGTATGGGCATGGCATGGAAGATGAAGAGGCAGCAGTGGGGTCTTCAGGGCTCTGAGCAGGAAGAGACTGTGTTCAGGTCACATCCTAGCTACTGAAAAGCTAGTATTTGTGTTGACATCTTGCTCCTTCCTCTCCATCTGCTTTACATTCCAGTAGCCAGTGTGTTCCAGAAAGTTTTCAAGAAGATTCAGTTTATGCTTTGGGTAGTGATAACAAAAAAACAATGAATATGGTCTTTGTTTAAATAAATAAATTWCAGGATTCTGTGACTTGCGATCTTCCACTTGCCTTGTCACAGACTTCCTTAGTCTATATACAATGCTCTGTCTCAGTATCAAGCAATGTTGGAGAATAGTTTCTGAGGAAAGGGCTGCAAGTAACTGTCCTGGAAGATAGGATGGCGATATTCTTTAATGTCCAGTCCTCACCAATGCCCAGTGCTTTCACAGTGATCTTGATCAGGAAAGAAAGATTCTTTTCAACTGAAGGATATTATAGGCAATCTGCACATCCACTTTGTTATTCTATATTGCAGATGGCTTTTTTTTTTTTTTAATTGGGATAGAATCATAGAATCCTTAGGGCTGGAAGGGACCTCTAGAGATCATCTAGTCCAACCCCCCTGCACACGCAGGGTCTCCTAGAGCACGTGGCACAGGGTGGTGTCCAAGTGGGTTTTGAAGATCTCCAGAGGAGGAGACTCCTCCACCTCTCTGGGCAGCCTGTTCCAGCTCTGTCACCCTCACTGTTAAGAAATTCTTTCTCAAGTTCCTATGGAACTTTTAGTGCCTCAATTTGTGTCCGTTTCCTCTAGTCCTATCACTGGCTACCACTAAGAAGAGGCTGGCCCCATCCTCCTCACTCCCTCCCTTGAGGTATTGTCAAAGGGTAAAAGTCAGTGGCTCTACCATTATGTAATTGAGTTTGCCATCATCTAAAACAAGGGCTTCCTTTCAAAAATAAGCATATGTGATGCTTAGTGTCCCTGGGCATAGGAGAGTTTCTTTATGTTCACTACTAGAAGTCATGTCTGAAGTTGAGGTGTGTGTGTAGTTGTGGTGTTTGTTTTTATTATTGTTTTCATATATTTCTTCTCCCTTCTATTGTTTATTATCAGAAGAGGTGCTGAAGAAATTACTAATGCTTTTCCTTGAGACTGTGTCCATGATTTCTATCAAAACATAGACTTTTCATGCAGAACATTAAAATGCATTTATATGTCACCTATGTTTGAGTAAATTCAAACACTTTTTTCTTAACTTTTCCAGTCACATCTTATTTCCACGTTAAATGCTCAGAGAATATTACGGACAGCAAGAAAAAACATTTATCTGTTTGTTTTTTTTTCTTTCCTGTAATAATACTTTTAAAATACCAGTTATTGTTAAGGTGCCGTGCTGCTTAAAAACAGAGCTTTATCAGTGGTATTCAGGTTCATATTCAGTAATTCTTTATGGAAAGTATCAAAGACTTCATAAAGAAAAGGAAATAAACTGCTATTTTTTGAGGGTTGAATGCTAACATTGATTTGTAAGACATATTGCCAGGAGTTAGAATCTGKTTTTTTTTTGTTTTTTTTTAAAAAAGCTTGTGATCATGTAAGAAAGCTTGACAGATAATGTAATAATGGCATAATGACTTCAAATGTAACACACAAAATGGTGCTGTAAAATTACAAGTTTAATAGTAATTAACTGAGTGGCTCGCTGTTAATTGCACTTAATTAATATAACCCAATTGCAAGGTGATTTATGGATGGTTTGAATAAGTATGCCAGATCAGGAGGATTGCTTTGCTTCTCTCAGTGTAGCAGGTATACGTAGTCAGTTGTTATAAGATGATTCAAATATATCTTAAAGCAAGAGAATCAATAGGCTCCCTGAATAAAAATATTAAGCAAATTTTCCATGGATCCCAAGGATTAAATGGACTTGTGCGCGTCAGCCTTGGCCTCATTGGTGCAAGGGTTCTGTGTGACCGACCAGTGTAAAGGTCTGATCAGCCTCCCCCTTTTCATCTGGAAAAGCTGGATAGAGTCTCCTAATTCTGTTTTCCCATGCTCATGTGTAGCCACCCCTCCCTAGGTACATGTGTATGCATGGAGAACTGTAGGACTACTGCCTCTCAGGGGTCCTGATGATACATTTTTGGTATGTGTTTAAGACAACTCTTTGAACATCCTTTTTTTTGGGTGGCAGGGAGTGACATACGATGYGATTGTGATTAAAAGCTCTGTAACAAGTTTGACTACTTCTCAGCTTTCAAGTATCTCTGCATATCCAGTGTACAGCCTGAGCTTCCAGATTCTGAGCTGTTAAATTAATTAGCAATTAAAAACAGGTTTCAGAATTGGTATTCTAGACTATGACTCTTGGTGTATATGAGGAGCTCTTTTCTGTTCTCTCTCGTTGCCTGTTAAAATGAGGAGAAAACTTCTTGTATAAGTATCCTGAAACAACATGAATTGTGGGGTTGGTTTACAAAATTCAGAGTTAAGCCAGAATTGAACAAAATATGACCTTTGAAGAGTTGTTCATCTCGTGCAGAAGTAACACTACATTTTTATTTGTTTGTTTTCAAATTGTGTTTGGCATTCTGTGTGTGAGAAACAAGAGGTATAAAATATGTGCATTATGAGAAGAGAAGCTGTAATACAGAGATATTTGATTCACCAGTTAAATATAATAATGTTCTTGAAATAAACTAAGGGTGCTGTGAATGTTCTATAGAACAAATATCTAATATGCAAATATGAAGCATGCAGTTTGCCTTATTACTTTTTGTAAGCTATGAGGATTGGATTAATTTTTTCACTTAACAGATTTTACTCTTTGGTTCAGTAGCTTTTTGACTTACTGCTGTAGTATAACTGTAGTATGCTTATTATTTTTGTTGTTGTATAGGCTATTTAAACTACTAAATTGGGAGACCTTAGTCTTTTTAGATATTATTCACATATTGGTGCTACATACTCATTTTTTTCCTAAACAGTTCTGGCCTTATTGCTCATTTTGAATTTTTACTCTCAGTTCTTTAGGTACTGATTCAGAAACAGCCTAGCAATGGATCAAAGGAAAAATGATAGCTTTGTCCCAAGTATCACACAATTGGAAGACTTCCTGACTGAACATGACTCAAATGTAGTTTGGCTGTTAGTAGGTAAGGTGAATCTGTTTGGTTTTGGTTAAATGTTTTTTTGTGAGTGCCTTTAAACATACTTTTCTATATGCTGTTAGAGTAATTTAGGATTTCTTGCTAAAAGACATCAACATGTGAAGACCTGATTTTCATTTGTCATAAAACRGCTCAGTGTGAGGTATGACAATGCTACTGAAGTAAAATGGAAAAAGTACAAAGTGCTTCCAGTGCTAATCTTGCTATAGCAGTGAGGAAGTAAGTCAAACATGCAAGAGTGATGCTTTATAATAGCTAAAAATGAGACCTCAGTGAGAACTGAGCCGATGATTAAGTGTGATACCTTAACTAAGAATTACCATGTGAATAGGACAGACAGGGACAATAATTTCTATTTGCATAGCCTTGTAAAGACCTTAATGACATAAGTATTGTGTGCCATATAAGCTTTTAAACCTAACTATGTTGTGCTCAGTTATAGGCAATCAGGCTTTGTAAATGTTCCTCTTTTAGGTATGTTGATGTTGTTATAAAATGGATGTTATTGCTTATATTTGTGTGTAAATACTCTTATTTCCTGAATCTGTGAACAGATGGAACAGGGAGGACAAAATAATTCAAGTTCAGATGAAATTGCTAGAAGTAACTGTGAGRAGCTTGCACTTTTCCAAAAGTAGAAAATACCTACTTTTCAGCTTCTTTCCTGGTTTTGGAGAGAGAGGGGCAGCAGAGTTAAAATAAGTATTGGTTTCTTGTGTGTGTAGTGTCTCTGACTTTTGAGAAGTTTAAACTGTATCTGCTGGCTACTGATATCCTGTAATTTTTCAGAAGACTGTTTTGAGTGGGTAGGACTCAGGTGAAACATCTGAGGGTGTGCTTTGAATATTATTTATTTCACCTTTAGAATTGCTGTCAGAAAGTTTGAGTCAAATTTTTGTGTAATCAGGATGAAAGTAAGAGAAGTCACCAGGCTGATGGCAGCTKGTGTTGAAATGTGGAACAGATCTGAAGCGATGTCTGAAAAATTGTTCCCCAGAAGCTTTGAACAGAAACTGAGAGACATCAACATCTTCTATCAAAGRAATAATGTATTCATTTGCAGCCTAAAGAGTTTGTTTTCCCCTCTTCTCCTTCTGTGCACTAGATTCTTTGAGCAAGTTATTGGTAGTGATGTTTGGAAATTAAGTAGCATGTAAGCAATTTTATGTAAGAATTTTTAATTAAATGGAGAGCCTTACTTAAACATTTAGTTTATGAATTTGCTTCATGGGAAAGTAGAGTGGATGCATCTTCAAGAAATAACCTAGTCCGTTCCCTTATTCTAAGGCAGATTTGCCTATGTATGTGTACACTATCCTGGGAGATGCTGAACTCTTTAGTTCTAATAGGTCCCCTGGGATTTAAAAACGGCACAAACARAAAAGCCTGCATAGCCTTCAGTTTATTGCAATATTTAGGTACAAGCATATTAAATGAATCTTTATTAAGTGGTACCAGCTTTCATCTACTGACCATGAACATCCTAATAAAATAACAAAAAGCKAGTTAACTAGCTGTCTTCAACTGAAATAGGTAAAGTAGAAGAGATGACAAATTCAAGAAGCGATCATGTTAAAACTTTTGCTGCCCAATTCCTAAATAACTTTTTAAAATAGTGTGGTGAAATTGTCCAGCAGACTGCAGCTTTCCAAGATTTACCTTGGAAAATGTGTGTTCTGTTTAGATTACAGATGTTTATAGTGGCTTATTTTAAGAAACCTCCCCTCTCTTTAAATGGACAACAGGATTTGCAGTAAACTCTAATGTTTTGTATTTAAATTTAATTTAAAAGCTTGTTATGATAATTGGTTTAAAACTGAATCTTATCCTGTTACTCATTTCAGCACTTGCAGTTTTTATTGTAATGGTTCTGTAAGTGATCATATATTTGTGCAGCATCCTTTTGCAGTAAGGGCTAATTTCAATTGGCAGTGACTTAACAGCTGCAAAATTGAGTATTGTAATTYCTTCTGTGAACTTGAGCATTATTGGATCCTGTATTCGTCTACAACATGCTAGCAGAAGATATTTTTGAAGACAAAAGTATAATTTCCCTTGAACCTTTTAAGCTCTTAGTTATGTTTCTTGATGATAGGAGGTCTATCTTTTAGTAGTGGAGACTGAATTTGGTGAGGGGGAAGAAAAGGGTGCAATTTAGGGCAGAGGTGAGCTAGTGGTAAGGGCTGGGGTTGGAGCCACAGTGCCTGGAAGTCATTCTTTTTGTTAGCCTCCATTCCCCTGCCCCAATTATGTCACTTGAAGAGGATACCTTCTTAACTTAAGGTATCTAGAGTGTCTAGTTTAACTTTAATCTCAAACTTAGTTTTCCTTCAGTTAGACCCTTTGTATATGAGTCATTCCTCCCTCCTCGATGGAGGAGCAGCTGRCTCATCTTAGAACTGGGTGAGGTAAATACTGTTCTTGGCATAGGTCTTGGCTAAATGTTAGCTCCAGTTTCTTTCCTGGAATTTGACCGTAGCCTGCCTTCCCCTCCCCATATAGTAGTAACCAGAGTATTAACTTTGCCCCGAGATTTGGTGGGTTTACATGTCATCTAGCTTACATATCTGACTGTAGAGTTGCTTTAAGTTTGTCCAATGTGGATTCATTTTCCAGTACAAAAAAGACCAAGTCATGCAAGCCATCTTTTCTTTCTCTTCTGCCTTCTTTCAGTGGAGCACAGATGTTACTCCAGAGCTGTGGAGCATTCCACAGAGGTGGGAATGTTTCAAGGTGCATTTATTTTGTACTTGACTAACCCAATTTGGGTATTTAAACCCAAATGCCAGTCACCTGAACTCTGCAAGTAAAGGCATTGTACTTATGTTAGATTTCCCATTTAAGATTTTTAAATATTAATTAAAAGCATTTTGTTCACTTAATGTAATGAATAGAGTTATAAATATAAAAATTGGGCTTAATTCCCACTTTGTTTAATATTAAATAGATTTATTTGTAATTATCAAGAAAGTGAATTTGAACTAGGCCATTTCCTGGCAGTTCCATTCCATTTGGGTTTGTCCTTCTGGAAGCTCTGAAAACCCTTGTAGTTAGAAATAGGTTATTAGATCTTAATCAACTAAAGGAAAAATTACTTTGGGGATTAGCAGACCTATTCTTTTCGGTTTTTTTTTTTTTTTTTTTTTTTTTTGCAATTCTGAGGACTGGAACTTTTGACATTGCTTCAGATAAGTTTTCTGATATTACGGGCTAGAAACTTAATTTACAGGTCATGGTTTGGAGAGCACTGGCAAAAAGAAATAGAGCATGACTTCTGGGGGTTCTCTTGGGGTATTTTAATGTAAATGAYTGTGAAGAAGTTAATATGTGTTTTCATTTGATATATGAAATTCAGCTCCTTGAAAGGCAGGAGATGACAAATGTCATGTCTTTTGGAGACTCTCTGTAGATAATATTTTTTGCATTGAGGAATGGAAGAACAGTGAAGAATCTCTACTTTTTGGATTTCCTATATCCTCTTCCCCTACTTGCCTTGTACTCTCTCTCCCAAAACACCTGTTAACATCATCTCAGTTTCAGATAATTTTGGAGAATAGGAAGAACTTTGTTGTGCTCTGTAGTCATGGTAGCTAAGGCTTTTATCTAGGCCAACATACCTTTTAAAATATTCTAATTCATTTTAATCTTTCAACAGCAACAATATTGTCTTGTGGATGGATTATCTACCTAACTTACTATAACTCCCGGAACATTGGACTTATTTTAACATTGGTTCTTAACAGATTATATAAACATGGCTACATCCATATTGGTAAGTTATGATAAATGTAGTGCAATTGTTTCTGTGTATCTCCTCGTTATTATATCTTAATTTACTTGAAGCTTTTGGATGATATCAAAGTGTTCGTTTATTACAGTAATTTATCAGCATGGATTTAATGTAAGAAGAAAAGAGTTTAATATCCTGGTTTGAGGGTTAAATCTTGGTGTAGTAGAAATCACCTAACACCAAATTGCTACTGCTGTCAAAATCTTTTAATTAAATTTCTCAATATACTAAAGTAAAATAGACTTATAGGCCTGTAGTTTTTATAGGCTTATAGTACTTTTTTCCTGTTTAGTCTGTATACATTGTGTAAATACAGTGTGCATGGTCTCCTCTTTCTGTTTTTCAAAGCYCTTCTATCATGATTCTGAGCTTTCTAAAATGCAAGGCTGTCCTGAGCTCCAGGGAAATCTGCCTGAGCTGTTCCTGCATGAGCCTGGTGCTTTGGTGTCAAGRACCAGAGCTCCCAAGCCCCCCACCTCGGCTGGCTGCCATATATCAGAAGGGTGGGAAGCAATTGCTGCTCTGGGCTTAGAGGAGCTCCGTACAGTCTCAAACCTCAATTCCTTGATAGGGCAGCGTCCTTGCTTTTGAAAGCAGCTACCAGGACAGCTAATCATGATAATCCTTACGGGGACTGGAATATGTAGAACTTGTACCAACTGGAACACGGTCATCAAAATCCATTAACTCTTTTTTTTTTTTTCTTCTCCATTTTAAGGTATTTTTGAATAAAACGGGTCAGTACAAATCACTTGGGCTCTTGCCCAAATTACAAAAATATCCAATGCTGAGTCACTGTCACTGAAGGCTCTATCCTGCAACCTCACTCTGATTGTGCTTTTAATTTTCTCTGATACTTATTCTTTTATGCTTTCATCTCTCTGCTTTCTAGAATGACTTTTTTCTAGGTTCTGGACTTCTGAAACTCTTATTCATTAGTGCAATACAAAATAAACACTGTCATTTCCACCCTCTTCCTTCCCTCTGCCTGATTACTCTCTACACATTGAATTACCTGATCCTATAAATGTTCAAAATAGCTTTCCAGAGTTCTGCTGTAAGCTTGACAAGACACTCAATTTTTGAGTTATCTGTCTCCATTTGTATCTTTAGATGGTACCAAACCTGGTACAATTCAGAGTTACTTTTTTTTTTTTTTTTTTTTTTTTTTTTTTTTTTTTTTTTTTTTTTTTTTTTTTTT